>CAUYPK010006104.1:0-15114 GCA_963574355.1 Loris lydekkerianus | reverse complement strand
GTTAAAATCTCCAACTACTATGGAACTGGAGGAAATCAAGTTGCTCACGTCTGTTAGAGTTTCTCTTATAAATTGAGGTGCATTCTGGTTGGGTGCATAAATATTAATAATTGAAATCTCATTATATTGAGTATTACCTTTAACAAATACGAAGTGTCCATCCTTATCCTTCCTTATTTCGGTTGGTTTAAAGCCTATTGCATCTGCGAATAGGATAGCAACACCTGCTTTTTTCTGCTTTCCATTTGCATGGAGTATAGATGACCATCCCTTCACTTTGAGTCTACATTTGTCTTTTAATGTAAGATGCGATTCTTGTATGCAGCAGATATTTGGCTTGAGTTTTTGTATCCAGTCAGCCAACCTGTGGCTCTTTAGAGGACAATTTAAACCATTCTCATTAATTGAGAATATTGATAAGCCTTTTAAGAGTCTAGTGGACATTTTTAATCCTTTTGCGACTGTGGAAGTTGGAATTTGATCAAAATTTTCTGGGTGGGTTTACTTTTGTGGTGGAGGATTACATTGGGCTTTATGGAGGATAGGCCTGAGAATATCCTGGACAGCTGGTTTAGTTATGGCAAATTTCTTCAACATGTGAATGTCATTGAAGTATTTAATTTCTCCATCATAAATGAAACTCAGTTTGGGTACAGGATCCTGGGTTGAAAGTTATTTTGTTTTAGAAGATTAAAAGTTGATGACCATCCTTTTCTAGCTTGAAAGTTTTTAGCAGAGAGATCTGCAGTTATTCTAATATTCTTGCCCTTGTAGGTGATGATTTTCTTTCATCTGGTTGCTTTCAGGATTTTTCTCCTTCATATTAACTTTAGTGAAATCGATTATGATGTGTCTGGGGAATGTCTTATTTGGGTTGAGTCGTGCTGGAGTTCTGAAACTGTCTGCTATCTGAATTTCAGAATCTCTTGGAATGTTTGGAAAGTTCTCCCTCATAATCTCATGGAGAAGAGACTCTGTGCCTTATGAAGCTACTTCATCACTTTCAGGGATCCCTATAAGACGGATATTCGTTTTCTTCTAATTATCCCAGAGCTCTCTGAGAGAGTGATCTGTTTTTGCCCTCCATTTTTCTTCCTCTTTGAGAGTTTGGGAGTGTTCGAAAGCTTTGTCTTCAATGTCAGAAATCCTTTCTTCTGCTTGCTCCATTCTGTTACTGAGGGATTCTACTGTGTTTCTCAGATCTTTGAGGGCTGCAACTTCTTGTCTCAATATGTCAAAATCTTTGGTCATTTGGTCTTTGAATTTGTTGAATTCTTGAGATATCTTTTGGGTTACTGCTTGAAATTCTGATTCAATCTTATTTGCTATCCAGCTTCTGAATTCGATTTCTGACATCTCAGCTATTTGTTTGTGCATGGGATCTTGTGCTGTGTCTACCCCATTGATCCTTGGGGGAGTTAATCTACTCTAATTATTCATATTTCCAGAGTTTTTCTGTTGATTTAACCTCATGATTGTTTTTCACCGTTGCCTCTGGCTGTCCTCAGAGTTGGGGCGGTTTCTCTCCAAGAGTGGACCCCAGCGGGATCACTCTATTGTTGCTGGATCTTTATAGGGAGTGACCCTGTGTAATTCTTCTGGGGCTGACCCAGCCAGGGAGTTATGGTTGGGGAAACAGCTCCAGAGTGTGCCACACCCAGATCCAGCAACAGGGCAGGAGGTGGTGCGCATGGTTCTGAGAGTACCTGGCACCCACTGACTTTGGCACAGAAAGCCCAAGGCTCCAGCAGTCTCTGGCCAGGACAAGGGCTCTGCGCAGAGGCAGGGATGGCTCTGGAGGGAACGTGCCTACCAGAGTCCCTGCCATAGAAGTCGGCCGGTGTGGAGGCAAGGAGGGTACAGTAGGGAGGACGTGGGGTTGTGCGGCTCCT
Source organism: Loris lydekkerianus (assembly GCA_963574355.1). Lineage (NCBI taxonomy): Eukaryota > Metazoa > Chordata > Mammalia > Primates > Lorisidae > Loris > Loris lydekkerianus. The sequence continues at coordinate 13,222 of CAUYPK010006104.1, read as the reverse complement.
GCAGTTCCGGGTCAGGGCATGCGGAGCCCTGGCAGGTACGGGTCATAGGTCAGGGGTCATGGCGCAGCTCTTATAGAGGTCAGGGCAGCGCCAAGCCCAGTAGTTTGAGGTTGCTATGATCTGTGACGCCATGGCACTCTACCCAGGGCAACAGCCCGAGGTTCCAGTGTGCCAAAACTGGTCTCACTCTGCCCCTGAGGGTTAAGGCTATAAGGCATCTCAGTCCCTGCCTTTAGGCTTCTCAATCACTAGGTTACTAGCTCCGGCCAGATCTTTGCTCTGCGACCCTTAGGGTGGAGCTTGCTGGGGCAGTTCTCTCACAATGGCTCCCTGCGGCCCACCAACGAACACTATTAGCTCCATCCAGCTCAGTGGCTCAGTCTGGGGCCCTAGACAATGCCCAAAATTCTCTACACTCCTGCTCAAGCTCTCCCCAAGGCAGTTCAACTGAGGGCCAAGTCCAAAAGCACCAAAACAGTTCACAGGTAAGACCTTTCCAGTTTGTAGTCTCACTGGTGCTTGTACTTACCACTGCTGGCAGGATTAGGTCAATCAAACACATGCAACCACTTGCCAGTTTTCCACTGCTTTTGTCCTCCTCTTGGGGTCCAGAAGTCCCTTGCTGACTCCCTGCATCCTCAAAGGGATGATTATAGGCAAATTCCACCAGCCAAAGATGCCTGGAGTCTTATCTCCCCAGACTCACTGTGCTCTGTTGTAGGTAAGCTGTTACTCGGCCACCATCTTGGACTGTCTGTTGGTCTGCTTCTTTTTGTATATGTCTCCCTACATATTCTCTTTCCTTCTAATAAGAGGATTATCATTTTCCTCTGATTAGGATTGTAAGATTTAACAAATAAAAATACGTATTTGACAGTCAAATTTCAATTTCAGACGAATGACAAATCATTTTTAGTATAAGTATATACCTCACAATATTTGAAGTATACTTACACTAATTAACCCTATTTGCTGTTTCTCTGAAATTCATATTTAACTGGGTATCTTGTTACTTTGTCTGGCAATCCTGTCTCTGGAGAATCTGTTCCCCGTTACCACTTCCATGAATCCACATGCTTTGGGTGGCAGGATTTCCACTTGATTTGGAGCTGAGAGGCATGAGCTTAGTGTCTATGAAAAGAATCCATGCCCAAAAGAGCCTGACATGGGGGAAAAACAGAGTTAGGAAGTTAAGGGAATGAAAGAAGAGGCCGTAAACATAAATACTGGGTATTTTATTTTATTTTATTTGAGACAATGTCTCACTCTGTTACCCTGGGTAGACTGCTGTGGCATCATCATAGTTCACAGCAACCTCAAATTCTTGGGCTTGAACAATCTTCTTGCCTCAGCCTCCCGAGTAGCTGGGATTACAGGCACCTGCCACTATGCTTGGCTTTTTTTTCTATTTTTAGTAGAGATGGCATCTTGCTCTTACTTTGGCTGGTCTCGAACTCCTGGGCTCAAGCAGTCCACCCATCTCAACCTCCTATAGTGCTAGGATTAGAGGCATGAGCTACCACACCTGGCTATTAGTAAGGTCTCTAACAAGATCTACACCTAGACTTTTAGCTAATTGAGCCTATAATAATAAAAAAAACAATAATAATAATGATTTTTTGCTTAAGCTGCTTTGAATAGTGTTCCCAGTTCCTTACAAATACAAAGTTCTTTCTGATCCATTCTTATTTCTAACATCTTTCCCAGCTCCTCCTTGTGGAGAAGGGAGGAAATGAGGAGAGAGGGTCAAACACGCACCAGTGTGTACCACATCATCTCCTTTAGTGTTCCAAACAGTCTTCTAGTTAGAAGATCTTATTTTAACTGTGCAGACAAGGACGTTGAGGGTCAGAGACATGAAAAAACTTCTACTGGGATAGCACAACTTTTAAGTGAATAGGCTGAGAAGTTAACCAAAGACTGTTTGAATCAAAACCTGTACTTTTCTTAGCATACAATATTGATTAAAAGACAGAGGCAAGGGAGATGATGGGGGAATCAGAGAGAGATGCTGTCCAAGGTAATTACTGAGATGGGGAAAGTGATATCAAATGTACCAAAGAAAGACTTCTATAGCCCATGTATCTTCCCTCTCTGGTGTCCATGTTGTGCTTTCATATCTTAGGATAGAGGTATCACGGACAAAAACATGGACATGGTACCAGGTGACAGGAAAGCAATCTTGACAAGTGCAAGTGCATCTGCATTCTAGTATAACTTTGTTAAGCAAATTGTCTATAAAAATCTCAAACCCAGATGGTGAACCTCATGGAACAGACTTGCTTAGTAAGGGGAGCTGTACAGAACTGTGTGTTATGAGGTAGATGTCTGGAGCCCGTATCCTTTATCTCTCCTTATGTCCTTACCCTTTGCACATAACTTTTCAGTGGCCTGGGCTATTGACTCTCAACCCAGGCTTATGACTGGCTTTGGCTAATGAGATGTTATCAGATATGAGCAACAGAGACCTGAGGTTGCCTTGAGCACTGGCACTTGCTCTCCTGACTCTCTGCCAGAATCATGAGGACATGTCAGGGCTAGCCTGTTAGAGCAGGAAAGCCTTGTGGAACAGAGCTGAGTCATCCCAGCATCCTAGGAGCCAGTCTGGATCAGCTGATGGTGGACTCCCAGTCATGTGAGCGAGCTTGGAGGAGATAGAAGAACATAGCCCAAATCTCAGCTGAGCTCAAATGTGGTAGCAAGAAATGCCTATTATTGGGTTCCAGTAAAGTTTATTTTATTTCTTTTTTTGAGATACAATCTTGCTCTGTTTTTGCCAGAGATAGAGTTGCATCATCATAGTTCATAGGAACCTCAAACTTCTGGGCTCAAGCAATCCTTCTTCCTCAGCCCTCCTAATAGAAACACCCCACCTGGCTAATTTTTTCTAAATTTTTTTTGTAGAGACGGTTCTCTTTTATGCTCAAGCTGGTCTTGAGGTTTGGGCCTCAAGCAATCCTCCCACCTTGGCCTCCAAAGGCTGGGATTACAGCCATGAGCAACACGGCTGATGAAGCTTTCTGGTTGTATTTGTTATGCAGTGAAAACATACTGATGCATGAAACCAGGGAATTTTATTTTTGTCCCAGCCCTTAAATATAAGGCTTGTTCTTAGTGCAACTGAGACCTCCAAGGCAATTCTAAATCTTTCTAGGGTAGACTCTAACTGGTTGTAGCATATCATGGTAACTAGAAAGGGCACTAGAGAATATCTGGAATTAGTCCAGGGTATACACTCCTTTGTGAAAATTCTTTGTCTCTTATTCCTACCCAACTATGGCTTTTTTTTTTTTTTTGAGACAGAGTGTCACTATGTCACCCTCAGTAGAGAGCCATGGTGTCATAGCTCACAGTGACTTCCAACTCTTGGGCTGAAGCAATTCTCTTGCTTCAGCCTCCCAAGTAGCTGGGACTTTAGGTGCCTGCCACAACGTCTGGCTATTTATTTATTTATTTTTTGTTATAATTATCATTGTTGTTTGGCAGGCCTCAGGCCAGTTTTGAACCCACCCACCCTGGTGTATGTGGCTGGCACGCTAGCCACTGAGCTACAGGTGAGGAGCCATCAAGTATGGCTTCTTAAAGTAAGTATTGATAGTAGTTCATTATTGTGGCTTTTTATAAACAGATCTAAAGTAGGGCCAAATTTATTCTTAGATGGACCTAAAGGGAAAAACTCAAGACAGGAGATTCTCTCTCTGATGAAGAGAAGAAAGAAAGCCATGTGTATTGGTGTGAGGTTGCAGAAAAAAGATGGAGAGGTTATAGTCAGTTTTCTTCACTCTGATGTTCACACTATAGTTGAAATGAGCAAAGCAAATTTACTACAGCATCAGACCCAACAAACACAATTCCTTATGACAAATACAGAGGAAGTAAATGAAATTTCCCATAACAAATGCAAACAAGTAAACAAGGTCAAGGTTACCTTTATTTCATGAGAGAAAACAATAAACTGTTTAAGTTAAAAAAAAAAAAAATCAGCATATCACAGGAGAATTTCTTGCAAATAAGCCAGGACTCAAGATGATGACAAGATAAAAACTCAGTACAAGTATAAATCTCATTTGAAAGAATCATCACTCAAACTAGACCAAGGCATTTATTTTTATTATTTTAATTGTGTCTGAAAGAATCAAGAGTTATAAATATTTATAGCAAATTTTGACAAAGAAGAGTAATAAGGAAATGCTTGTCTGTTTAGGCACTAAAATATATTGTAGAGTTACGATAGTTAAAATGTATGGTATTGAAATCAGAATCAATAAATGGTCTCTGAAATAGTTTTCATTTATGATGAAGAAGGAAAAAAAAGAAGGTGGGCATGGTGGCACATGCCTATAATCCTAGCCTTTTGGTAGGCTGAGGTGGAGAGGATTACTTAAGGTCAGAGGTTTGAGACCATCTTGGGACAGAGTGAAATCCCCAAGACCCCCTCTCTACAAAAAACAGAAAAATGAGCCTGGTGTGGTGGGACTTCTGCCTGTAGTCTGAGCTACTGGGGAGGCTGAGACAGGTGTATTGCTTGAGCCCAGGAGTTTGACTATGCAGTGAGCTATGATGATAGCAGGGCCCTGTGGTGACAGAGTGAGACCCTGCCTTAAAAGAAAAAAAAGAAATGAAAAGGAGAGACACAAGCAAGGGTTTGGATTCAAAATTCTTGAGAAGAGGAACTGTTTGGGGGGGGGGGGAGGGAAGTAAAGCTATAGCAGGTCACCACGTACCATAATAAAAACCAAGTTCTTAGGTGCTCAAATTTGAATGTCAAATAAAATAAGTATAGAAAAAATGTACCTAATTACTTAACTCATTTTAGAGAGAAAATTTCTAAGAATAAAAAAAGTGAAAGAATATTAAGAAAAGTTTAGATTCAAGATTTGTGATGTGGGCTAATCTCATGGGATTTAGGACATATCTGAGTGGTTTTGATTTACATTTCTCTGTTGATTAGGGCCAGTGAGCATTTTCTCATATGTTTGTTGACCATTTGTCTGTCATCATTAGAGAAGTTTCTGTTCAGGTCTCTTGCCCACTTATAAGTGGGGTTGTTTGCTCTTTTCTTTCTTTCTTTTTTTTGAGACAGAGTTTTGCTTTGTCACCCTCGGTAGAGTGCTGAGGTATCATTCTCACAACAACCTCAAACTCTTGGGCTCAAGCAATCCTCTTGCCTTAGCCTTTCTAGTAGCTGGGACAATAGGTACCCGCCATAGCTCTTGACTATTTTTAGAGATGGGGTCTCGCTCTTGCTCAGGCTGGTCTTGAACTCCTGACCTTGGGGGAATCCACCTGCCTCAGCCTTCCAGAGTGCTAGGATTACAGGCCTGAACCACTGCACCCAGCCTGTTTGCTCTTTTCTTGTTAATTTGAGTTCTCTGTATAGTTATCAGCCCTTTGTCAGATTTATAGCATCCAAATATCTTCTTGCATTATGAAGGCTGTCTGTCTGAAGAGAATACTTTTGCACTGCTGATGGGATTGCAAACTAATGCAATCTCCAAGGAAAGAAGTATGAAGAATTCTCAACGAACTAAAAGTGACTTTCTATTTGACCCTGCAATCCCATTATTAGGGATCTACCCAGAAGACAGAAACTTTTACCACAAGGTCATTTGCGATTGTTGTAGCTCAATTCATAATTGCTAAGATGTGGAGTCAGCTCAAGGGCCCATCAACCCAGGAATGAATTAACAAACTGAGGTATACATACCCCATGGAGTACTATTCAGCCATAAGAAAAGATGGGATTTTACATCTTTGTGTTTATATCTTTGTGTTTACCTGGATGGAGTTGAAACACATTCTTCTTAGTAAAGTATCTCAAGAATGAAAAAACAAATATCCAGTGTACTCAATACTAAATATGAAACCAATATGCAAACAACTACAAGCCCACAGGAAAGAAAAACACAAGTATAGTCTTGCAAGGGGGGTGGAGTGGAGAGGAGGAGGTAAAAAGGGACGAGGGAGGGCAATTGGGGGGAATCTCACCTAACGTGCACAATGTGAAGGCATTCAGCACACCCCTTGGATGAAGGGCTCAACTACAACTTGAACTTTACCTTAGAAATGAAAACAATGTAAGCTAAACATTTGTACCCTCATATCAATCTGAAATAAAAAAAAACTTTAGATAGTTGTTATCTATTTGAAGTTTATAATTAGAGGCAAAAAATTGTTATCTATAATTAAAGGCAAAAAATTGGAAAAATACTACAATGTAACAGGGTTAATATTCATAATATCTGAACTAATATGGCATTACTAAGAAAGCAGTAATATCCTAATAGAAATATGGGGTAAATATTTGATTTATGTGATATCATAAAATCACAGAATTACTTAAGCATCATTTCTTAGAGGGACGTTCACTATTTGGGGGGATGGAAGAATGTGACTCAGAGAGTAAAGTTGCCACAAAAGTACAATAGCAGCTTCAGCAGCACTTCTGGAAATAGCCTTTAAAGAAAGAAAAAGGAAAAAGTGCTTGTTAGAGCCTCCTCTGCCATATGAAAAGCAGCTAAAGACTCCAAGAGATTTTTGTCATTTGTATGAATGTCATTTTATGTGTCTGCCTTGAATATTGGTATATTAAATGCTCTACATGGTAATATTTAAAAAAAAATGACTGGAATTCTGAGCAAAAAGCTGAGTTTTAACACTGATCTACCCATAATCAGAAAATCCACGTAAGCACAACATTTTTTAAAGCATTACATTAAATCTATCAATTGTTTGATTTGTTTTTATTAACTGACAATGGTCCCTTCTTCCTTTCCTTTCCTTCACCCTTTTTTTTCTTTCTTCCTTTCTGCTTTCCCTCACCAACAATAAGGAGAGTCATTCATCTGCCAGACACTGTACTAGGAACTGGGGAATATGTTATAAAATGACAGAATACATAGAAAGATTTACATACCCACACGGTATGGAAAACTAGTGAAATCTGAATAAATGTTGTGGGTTACGTGACATCCATTTCTTGGCTTTGATCATGGACTATAATTAAGTAAGGTACTGCCATGGCAGGAGGCTGAGACGTATACACAGGACCCTCCATACAGTTTTAAAAACTTACTATGAATCAACAATTGATTCAAGTAAAGAATTAAAAAAATCTCAAACTAAAACAACCCAACCTAGTACGTTGTGTGACAGACACATACACAATGTGACAGAAACACTGAAGGGAGGACTGTGAGATTTTACAGCTCCATATGGAACAAAAAAAGAAACCAAAGGAAGGGTTTGGAGGCTGTAATAATAAAGAGTGACACGAGGAATATCACAGGTGTTTTAGAACTGGAGGTTCAGCAAGAATTGGAAAAGCATCAACAGTTGTGGAGGAATCAACAGGACCAATGAGGTGAGGTTATCTGCTGCAAGAGTAGTTTCACTCTTGAAATTTTACAGGTATTGTGGCAGGAAGTGACTCAGATTCTTTTCTTCCGGCTCTTGGAACCAAACCAGTAGTCCCCACTGTTCCCAAGGTGTGCGTACAGAATCTTGCCACTAGATGGCGGTGTAACACAAGCCATTTCAATCAACGTTGCGCTGAGCACCTGTTGTTGGAGAGATGGCGTCATCATCCCTTGTGAGTCCTGATCAGTGCTGCTATGCTAACACGTTACGTTCGTTATATGTAAAATGTGCATCAAATATAAATTTGAAAAGATGACGTGAAGATAAAGTAAACAAGTCACACCAGATGTCTTTATTCCATCAATAGCTACTATCTTAAAGCATAATATATACTTAATTCATTCATAGTTAAGGAGAGCATATACATGATTGCATTTCAAATGGTCTTCTTGATAATTTCATCTTCTTAAATTCTCCTTCTTTCAAATATTATTAGGTAGTCACTGTTTTTATCTTATAATGTGGCTGGCTGATGCCCCCAGCATTTGCGGTTGTTTACAAGCATTAGTTTGAATTATATTTAACTGCCATTTTGTTAATGTAAAAATTGAGCAGATGTTACTTTTTTATGTGGTTTATTTAATCTATAGCTGCATTTTTTTGCATTATCTTCAGTTTGTGTTTTATTTGGTAGAACATTTTTTTTAACCACTTGTCCAGTTTGGAAGAATTGACTATCCAATTAACATAACATATACGTCTGCTGACTGGACCCACAACTGTGATAGGTCACAATACGCTCAAAGGAAAGGGCCATGGCACCTCCACGTCATGAGGCTCTTTGTCCTCCTTCAAAATTCCTTACTTAACCTGACATGACTGCAGACACTCTGCCATACATCCCCGGTGAGGGCCCGGTGTAAAGTGAGATTAGTACAATTTTATTTTTTTCTCATATTTAGGGACAAATATATGCAGGGTATTCATAAATACCTGTATATAAGCTATTTAGACACCCTGTATACAAGCTAGTTGAACGAGATCTTTTTAAAAACAATACAATGGATTATCTTGCCGTCAAACTAGCTCATTTAAAAAATGAGGAAACAGTCCAAGACAAGCCTATTTGCCTTAGTTTCATACAACATGGAGCCACATTGCACCACTCAACACCACACCTGCGTGTTCCATTACTCAAAGTGGAACAGACGAGAAGGCTTTTCAAAAGTGCTGGTATTGGATTCTCTACTAGAGACCTGTGCTGTCACAGTGTGCAAATCTTATTTCATTGTCTCTGGAGTTCTGGAAATGTCTGGTTTGACATGAAAGTCAGAGATGTAGAATGTAGTTCTTTTTATAATTCTTGCCTTGGAAGAATTGATACTTCAGGAAAACTTGCCTGAGTTCTTCCAGCTCTCGAAGCAGACGACATGTCTTCCTCCCTCTCTGTGTAAGATATTTAAATTCAGATAATCAAGACTTGCATTGAAGGTTGTTTCTTCAGTGGATACCACTGGGGGCTTTTCTGAGTTATGGTTTTCTCAGCTTAGTCTCATAAAACTTTCTGCAATAATGGAAAATGTTCTAAATCTGAGTTGTCTAGGTCACTAGCTGCTGACCACAAAATGTCTATTGATCCCTTTAATTATTGCTAATGAGATTGAGGAATTTAATATTAATCTCATCTAGTTGATATGGCTATGTATGGCTAGTAATTACCACCTTGGACATGTTGGAGAGGAAAAACATCTTTTTCTTCTTTCTTTCTGTGTTCTTGGCTGGGGCCCTTGTAACAAAAGACAGATTAACAAGAAGAAAGTATGCACATTTATCTTATATAAGTTTTACCTGATACCAAGGCCTTAATAAGAAAATGAAGATCTGAAGAAGTGATTAAGCCTGGATATATTTAGGTAAGTAGGTTTGGAAAGAATGAAGAGCCGTGAAAAAATGGGATGGAACAAAGGAACAGACTGTGTAATAAACTGGGAGAAAACTTAGCAAGGCCTGTTCATTTGAATTCCTCTCTATGTCCCTGTGTCTTTAAAGATAAAGATATTCTTGAGGCTTTTGTGGTTTGCATTAGGGGAAGGTCAGAAATTCCTTCCTGTACTTGCTTTTTTTTTTTTTTCAAATTTCTTTAGTATAAAATATTCAATATTCCAAGGTACCAAGTTTTGGGATAGCATGTCCTAAATCCCATCATTCAAATGGAAAATCTAGATGATAAATCATTAAGTTCTAATATGTTCAAACTTCAAAATCCTTCATTTCTTCTATAATGACTTCCATCAAACACCTCACCTTTTTGTACCACCTCACCATTAGGTGACTGAAGTTCTATTTTCTCCCATGTTTTCAGACCTCTTAAAATACCTAAAAAAATTCTTTTTCCTAAGTGATTATTTTGTTCAGTCTATCACGGAAGCCAGCACACTTTAACCCTTTTGGACTGGTTTCATGGAAGACAATTTTTGCATGGATTGGGAGAGTAGGGGGGTCATTAGATTTTCACAAGAAGCACTCAATATAGATCCCTCACATGCACAGTTCAGAGTAGGGTTTGTGCTCATATGAGAATCTAATGCTGCTACTGATGTCACAGGATGTGGTGCTCAGGAGGTGACATGAGTGACAGGGAGCAGCTGTAAATACAAATGAAGCTTCACTCCTTCTCCAACTGCTCACCTCCTACTGTGTAGCCAAGTTTCTACCAGGCCCAGGGGTTGGGGACTGTCCACCTAAGCAACAAAATTACACAAAACTCAAAAGAAACCAGAAAAGAAATAATTTAAAAATAGAATTGATCCTATCATCCCTTTAGGGAAGATGTGCCCTTGGTCTGTCCAACAGGAACACTGGCGGAACCATCTGGTCAGACACGCAAGCTCAGTGAGTCCCCACATACTGGCTAATGAAAAATATCTATACCCCATTACTATGCCATTTCAAACAGTTAGTGTTGAACTAACATGACATGCTGAGTTTCCCAGACTGAATTCCTATGTAGTCACCAGTTCCCCTTCTACCCATTCTTTAGTGCTTGGTTTCACTATCACGTCCTCAGGATGACTTTTCTGTCCTCCATCATGATCAGATTCCCCAAGGATGCTTTCTCTTAGTATTGAAAATATCACAGAGTTGTTGTTAAGACAAATAAAATAATGTACAGTCAGCACTCAGTGCCTGAAATGCAGAAAGCACGCAACAACTATCAGCTATCTCTATTCCTATCAGCTATCTCTATTCCTAAACTAGAGAAACCCGGTCTAGATGGAGGATCTGAGCCGCAGTGAAGTTCATCAAAATTGAGCTTTGGGATTAAGACTCAAGGCAAAGTTGTAAATAGAAGAAAGAATTCCAAGGTCATGAATAGACCAAGGCAGGTACTGTAAGTGGTGAGTGGTCTAGAACATAGAAGATAGGATGAGGCAGAGGAAATGGTTCAGGTCTGAATCTGAAAAAGGGAAGAGAGTGCTGTGGGTGCATTTTTATTCAGAGCCATATCAGTAGCAATTTAAAAGACCTTTGTAAGATCATCAGGTCCATCCTTTTATTGTTGGGAAAGGTAATACCTAAGTATCAACATATTTATCCTTTTTTTTTTTAGAAACAGAGTCTTACTTTGTCGCCCTCGGTAAAGTGCTGTGGCATCACAGCTCACAGCAACCTCCAGCTCTTGGGCTTAGGTGATTCTCTTGCCTCAGCTTCCCAAGTAGCTGGGACTACAGGCATCCGCTACAAGGCCCAGCTATTTTTTTTTTGTAGTGGCTGGGGCTGAGTTTGAACCTGCCACCCTCAGTATATGGGGCTGGTGCCCTATTCACTGAGCCACAGGCACTGCCCAACATATTTGTTCAGTTACTTTTAGTCTCTGCCCATAGACTTATTAAGCTTTTACATATTTTGAAGAATATTATTGTATATTTTATTAACTTGTATATATTCTCTCTTTAGTCTTTTTTCTCTTACTTTCTCTCACCCTCTATCTTGCCTTTTTTTTTTTTTTTTTGGCTATTAGTTATGTATATATCCTTTTACGTCTTTATGCTCATCTAAGCATACAAACATGCATTTTTATATTAAATGTAACAAAAATAGAATATAACCACACCTGCTTTAATTGTTCATTAAAAAGTCTGGAATATGTACTAGAGTTGGTGTCTATACTCATTCCCAATCTAAAACAAACGAGTTTCTGTTTCTGAAAGAATAGTGGGTAAGATACCCTGACTTACCCTCTCAGTGAAATGATCAAATTCAGAATTTAAAAAACTCCAAAAATGCACTAATGAGGTGGTAGGAGGGAAAGGGTCCAAACAGGTAAACAGATTACTAAAGACACATTTATTTTGAGGGCATTTGCTAAAACCCCAGAGATTTCAGTTTTTATTTTCATGTATCTTAGGGACTGGGGAATGGAGAAAAGCTGCTAGATTCCATTCAAATTGGGATATACAAGCGGAGACCTCAAATACAGCTAGGAACTCAAAGGCTCATAGGCTAAGTATATTAGGGTGAACTAAAAGTAAACCTGCCAGCCCCTTAAGCAGGAAACAATGAGAAAAATTTCCCATGTTGCTACTAAATAGAGAGAAACAATCAATGGGTAAGATAGATTCTAATAGTGAATTAGATACAGTGAAAAAGAGAATTGATAAATTGAAAGATAGGCCCAAAGAAAATAGCCAAAATGAAGCACAAAGAAACAAAGAGATTAAAAAAAAAATGTAAGAAAAGATAGCAAACACAACAGATAAACTGAGATGATTTTAAAGTTGGCATTTTAGAAGAAGAAAAGAAAGATATGAGGGAGATGGAAGGTTTGAAAAAATAAGAGGGGTATTTCCCAGAAGTGATGAAAAGCATCCATCCTCATATTTAGGAATTCAATCTATCCCAATCAGGGTAAATTTAAAAAAAAAAAAAAATACACCTGGAAACATCACAGTAAAATTTTAGAACCCGCAAAGGAAGAGAAGGTTTTAAAAGCAGCCAGAGAAAAATAGACCACTTATCTACAAAAGAATGGCAGTTAGAATAGAATTGACTTCTAAACAGCAACAATGAAAGTCAGAAGACAGTGGAAGCTTTTGGAGGTACAGAGTGAATGACTGTTGGTCTTCTGATAGTTAAAGTAAAAAAAAAGACATTTTTAAGAAGAATAAAAACTAAGGTATTTTGCCACCAACAGACTCTGATTAAGGAATTACTTTAATTACTTTAAAGTATTATTAATTTAATAATTACTCTTATTAAAGGAATTAAAAGGATGTACTTGAGAAATAATGAAAGTGTTCCCAGGTGGAAGGCTCTTATACAGGTGTCCATAAAGTTTGTGTGCAAATTAAAATAGTTGTAACTTTTAAATTGCATATAAACTTTATGGGCACCCTGTATAAAAGGAGAAATTATTAGTTAAAAAGTTATAAATATCAAAAAAGTTATAAATATCTATCTGTGCATACATACATACACATCTAAAATGCACTTGAATTGTATACGAGATTTATGGTGATAAGCTGCGACAGAATTAAATACATGGGGCAACAATACTAGAGGGACTGGGAAGTGGGTGATTGTAGTCACTTCAAGCCTTTTGTATTGCGTGGGAAGAGAACAGATACAGTCATGCATTGCTTAGTGATGGGGACACATTCTGAGAAAGGCATCATTACCTGATTTCATCACTGTTGGAACATCCTAGGATATAGTTACACAAAGCTACATGGTATGCCAGCCACACAGACCTAGGCTTTATGGTATAGCCCAGGGGTGGCGAACAAGTTCGACACAAAGAGCCAAAATTTTAAACTGTGAGAGTCAGAGAGCCACACCACGCAGTGACCTGCCAAAACAGACA
>CAUYPK010006102.1:0-22779 GCA_963574355.1 Loris lydekkerianus | reverse complement strand
GGTGGGGCCACACCTACGGTGAATCTTAGAATGGGTACAGGCGAAACTTACTAAAGGCAGAATACAAATGTCTACATACAATAACTAAGAAAATGCCATGAAGGCTACATTGAACAGTTTGATGAGAATATTTCATATTGTGTATGAAACCAGCACATTGTACCCTTGATTGCACTAATGTACACAGCTATGATTTAACAATAAAAAAATTTCCAATAAAAAAGAATATTTACTCCAAGATTTCTGTTCTTATATTTAAAAATAGCTAACTATTACATTAAATGTACATGTATAGCTATACAGGTAAGTGTCTCATAGTATAGGAATATGAGCATTGTTCTAACAACATAGTCATCCTACAGGAACTATATACGTTTTCCATTGAGGTTTTCACACTTGAGAAATTTCTAAAACATGTCTTTAAAAATAACAGTTGGAGCTTGTATAATATTCTTAAAATTTTTTTACTGTAGAAAAATATGGATAACATAAAATTCACCATCTTAACTATTTTTAAACATACAGTCTTGTGGCATTAAGTGCATTTATATTGCAACCATCACCATACTCCCTGTGCAGAACTCTTGCCATCTTGCAAAACTGAAACTGTGTATCCATTAAACACTAATCCCCATTCCCTCCTCCTAAAACTTTGGGTAACCTCAAATTCACTTTCTGTTTGTATGAATTTGAATACTCTAGGTGTCTCATATAAGTGAAACTATAGTGTTTATCCTTTTGTATCTGGCTCATTTCACTGAGCACAACATCCTTGAGGTCGTTAAACATGTTCTCAACATGCTCATTCACATTGTACCATGGTGTCAGAATTTCCTTCCTTCTTGAGGCTGAATAATAATATTTCATTGTATATGTATACACCACATTATCTGTATTCATTTATCAAAGGATGCTTTGGGTTGCTTCCAACCTTTTTGTTACTGTGAATAGTATTGCTACAACCACAAGTGTACAGATATCTCTTTGTGTCCTTGCTTTCACTTCTTTTTGGGTATATACCCAGAATTGCAATTGACGGATCATATGGCAACTCCATTTTTCATTTTGAACAACTTCCATACTGTTTTCAATAGCAATTGGCCATTTTACAGGGCACAAGTGTTTTAACTTCTTCACATCCTTGCCAATACTTGTTTTTTTTGTTTTTCCTTTAAATAGTAACTATTTCATTGGTTGTGAGAGATCTTGCATAATATTCTTTTGATCATCTTTAATCACCTTTGAGAAAAGAATTGATTGTTACAAGTTGATTATTTTCAGTCAATTTACTAAATAATATCATGGCAAAATGTGATGTAAAGTAGTGAAACTCTTAAAAAATACTACTTGCTATGGTCCGAGTGTTTGTGTTCCCCCAAATTCATGTATTGAAATCTTAACCTCCAAGGCAAGGTAATGTTATTAGGAGTTGGGGTCTTTTGGGAAACACTCAAGTCATAAGGGCTGGGCTTTTAATGAGGGTAATGCCCTTATAAAAGAGATCCCAGCGGCTCCTTATATCTTCCATCATGTGAGGATGCATCACCAAGCAGATGCCTCTGCAAACCAGAAGACATTGAGTCTACAGACACCTTGATCTTGGACTTTCCAGTTCCCAGAACACTGAGAAAAATAAATTTCTGTTCTGTATAAGGTACTCAATCTATAGTATTTTGTTATAACAGCCCAGATAGACTAAGATACAACTCATGTACTCTTGACTATTTTAAATTATGTTTCTTTCTTGCCTCCTTTCCTGCTGCTTTCCTGATTGCTTCAGTTCAAAAGCTATAAATGAGGCTGGGCATGGTAGTCACTCAGGTTTCAGGATAGTGGGCAGCACCCTCTGGCATGGGGGTCAGAGCCCAAGTATGGCACCAGGGTATGGGTGTGGCAGCATGAGACGCCACGTGCAGGGCTATGTCTTCTGAGCAGGGCAGGGAAGGCAGCTTTAGGGCATCAGCTTGGAGCAGAGTGTCCAAGGGTAAGCAAGTAAGGAAGATCAGTGTCTGCATGATTTGGTGGTAGTGGTGATGGAAGATTGGTGGTGGTGATGGAATCATGTCAAAGGGATTGATCCAGTAAATAAATATGTTGAGGATAATGGAAGCAAATTGTTCACTGTAATAACAAACAGTTAAAATTTGGCATGGGAGAAAGCAAAAGTGAATGATCTAAGGTTGGATTGTAATTGGTGGTATCTGTATGAACTTGTAGTTGTCAATGTGGATAAGCAGTGATGGAAATAAACACAGATATGAATGTGTGTGTGAAGCTCTGTGCCCCATTGAAGGCCTGGGAACACTGTCACCCTAATAGCAATGAGCACACCCAGCACCCACATTGTGGCTTATAAATTCCTTTCTTTACTGCAAGGTCGCAGAGCTCTCTGGATAAATGGCTGATTTCAGGGTAGTTACAGGGAAAGTATAAGATGAGCCTGAACTGTTTTGTTGTACCAGGGATTATGGAATTGTTCAAAGAATGAAAGAAACATATTAAAGAGTGACAGGAGCCAACTTAAAAGGGCTCCACTGGCTAAGGCTGGGACATTTTGAGCATCAAAATAAAAAAAATACTGCGACAGATTATAACCAGTTGAATAAAATAAAAGTCTATGCACTCATATTGATATAAATAAAAGAATAATATATGGGAAATTAAAAAGCTTTTTGGTGGTAGAATGCCAAAGACTAAATATATAGAAAATTATTGAGTTAGAAAATGATCACTTGGCAGTTATCTTAGTGATAATTAATTCAACCAAGAACCAGTGATGATTGCTAAACCTAATGGATGAACATTTGATGAGGAACTAGATTTTGATAGACTTAGAATACCTCCCCTCACATATGTCTTACTTATAGGATAAAGTAGAAAGTTTACAATGGAGAAACCTGGCATAAAGCATGTAAAGGGCATAGTCAAAGTCAGCATCACAGTTGTGTAACAAAGCAACATTCAGGTGCCACAGGATAAGCAGCAACCAGAAGAACTCAGCATCACTTCTGTGCTGTTCTCACCAAATATGTATTACCTGAACTGCATCATGTGGAAAGGTCTTGGAAATTTGCATTGAAGGACTTTCTACAAATTAACTGGCCTATAATCTTTAAAAGTGTCAAAAATTTTAAATCCAGGAAAAGCTGAGGGACTATTCTATGTCAGGTTATAGAGCAGACACTACAATGCAATGAGGGTGTTGTTCACCCTCAATGAGTGATACAGTGTGGAACTTCTGTGTAGAACGAGCCTCATTGGTTAGCTTGATTGGAATCTATGAATCAGTTAACAGTAATATAACAATATTCTGATTTGCATGATTATATTGTGGTTATGAGGACAAATGTCCTTTTGGGAAGGATTACATGTGAATATATTCAGTGGTGATGGACACTTGCATCAACAACTTACTCTGAAATAGTTCAGGGTATTAAAGTTATTTGTAAAATTCTTGCAACTTTTTTTAAAATTAAATAGTAGATATAGAAAAATGTAAAAATTAAATGGTGGTAGCTTCATTGGAAAGTGAAGTTTTTAATGGAGACTAATTTGAAGACAACAACATTTAGAATGTAACTGCTTGAATATCCTTCAAAGTGTTATTTATATTCAAATATCACTTTTCTCTGTTTATGATTTTTGAGAGATAACTAAGGAGAAAAACCATGGATAAAATAAACTAAGAGCAGACTAAAGAAAAATACAACTAATTAAGACCATCGAAGTCATGGTGATATTGGGTACCCCTGACAGGATACGATGAGAATGGAGCTTCACCTCTGTAACTGTAATTTCAGTCTAATCATGAGGAAACATTGGAAAACAAAATGAGGGACATTCTACAAAATGCATAAACATGATGCTCTTTTGGAGTGTCAAGGACATAAATGACAAAGAAAGACTGAGAAATTGCACAGATTAAAAGGAGCCAACAAAGAAAGGTCACTAGATATTGACTGTTATCCTGGCACAAAGAAAGGACATTAATAGAAGAACTGCTGTAATCTGAATAAAACTTCAGTTTTGTTCATAATACTGGATGCATGGTAAATCCTCAGTTTTGGTAAAGTTACCATGTTTACATGAAATGTGAACATTAGGGAAGCTGAGTGAAGTGCATATGGGAATTCTCTGTACTCTCCTTATAACTCTTTTATAAATCTAAAGTTGTTTCAAAATAAAAAATCAAAAAGTATATATTCACAGAAAAGAATTCTGAAAAATATTGAATCTTTGTTCTTTCAAATGTGAAAAGATAAAATGCCAATGGAATATATTTATATCATTAATTAGCCCATGTATCTGAGGCTCTACTATTTTTGTCTATAACTGTAAGAACAGTGTACAGACTAGGTCTATAACCAGAAACAAAACAAATATAGGTTTTTCTTGTTCCTTGAGACAGATAACAATACAAACACTTCCTTTACACTCATCTCATTTGGTCTTTCAGAGTTGAGCTCAGCACTTACTTTGTGTGGGCTTCTGTCTCTCCCCTCTGTCCTGTTTTGGCTCTCTGTTTTATCCCCTGCTGCCTCTTGCATCCAAACAGGCAGGCCCAATGGCTCTGGGGGCTCACATTGTTTAGAGTCATAAAGCAATAAGCCACCTAAATATACCTTTTGTTAATTTATTTTTTGTCTCTCATAGCATAACATTGACTCATATTCCCATTGTGGATGATATCTTCTAAGGAATGAGAACAAAGAGAAAGTGATAGAAAGCCTCCTTGTCATGACTCTGAACTTCTTTCATGAGGAGAGGTTGGACCACTATTGAGCAGACAGGGATGAGAAGAATTTGATTTTATTTTCTAACATAAAAATAATCCCTATTAGAAAAAACAGGAAGGTGATACACAAAAATGAAACATGTTGGTTGTCTTGGGATAGTGTGATTGTGGGTAATGTGTCTTAGTTTTGAAACTTTCTGTAGAATAATTTTCTTCCTATAATTTAAAAGATTGTTTTCTTCTTTTAAAATAATGAATGTGAGAATTGTAGGTTTATTTGATTGTTCATTTGCTTTTTCTTTGTTGTGGAGACAAGAAGACGCACATAGAAACAAAATCTTGAAAGACATCTCTCTGTGGCTAATCTCAGTGGTCTCTCTAAGGTGGGAACGATGTATCTCTTATCCTCATAAGGGTGGCCCTGGAGGGGCCATTTCTGAGTGTCACAGTGCTCCATGGCTAATAGCAGCCTGCTCTTGGTGCTGGGCAGAAACCTCTTTGGCCCCAGAGCAAGTAATGAAGATTTTATATTCTCAATCTTCTTTGGGGAGTTGCAGTGATTTCTCAAGGTCAGGTCAGAGAGCATCTTGAGGATGAATAATAACAGTCCTCTAAGGGCTTTCCATCTTGGCAATGGCTTATAACCATGTAGAGGTAATGATAAAATAATTCTAAAATAAACAAACAGTGGGTGTGTTAAGTGACCTCAGAGATCGTTAAATCTTAGCATGTGAGCTGTGGGTATAAATAGAAGATAAAACTTTTTCCTTCTAATATCCCACTGCATTAAAGAGAGTGAAAGTACCACATCAGGATCTATAGGAAAACAAAACAAGATGAAAACATTCCTGGGCTAGAAAGACAAAGTGGATCTCATATGAAGGCAAAGTGAAATTCGTGACTACTCAAAAAATTCTAGACTATGTCAAATTTCATTGATCCAAGAGATATGTGTTGAGCCTTTATTGTGTGCTAGGTATAGTTTTCAGGGCTGGAGCAGCAGCAAGCATGCCTGCAACATTCCATGCCTTTACATTATTTATGTCCTTGTGGGATAAATCAAGGCAACAAACAAATATATAATTTAACATATAGTATGGAAGATGACTGTAAGTACTAGGGAGAGAAATAAAGCCGGAAATAAGGGGGCACAGGACAGAGCGTGAGAGTGGGTTGTAATTTTGGAGTAGATAGCTGGGGAAGACCTCTGAGGAAGTGGAGTGGTATTAGAGTAAAGAAAGCCCAAGGAGGTAAAGGAATAAATTGTAGATTTTTGGTAGAAAAACCTTTCAAGAAAGGGAACAGCAATTGCAAGAGACCTGAAGCGAGAGCTTGCCTGCCATGTTTTGAAGAATAACACAAAACAGTGAGACCAAGGAAAGAGAAACCAAGGCAAGGCAGGAAAAGGAGCCTTGTCTGTCTGTGGGGCCTCACTGTGCCATGTCTTCTAGAGCACCACAAGGACTGTGGCTTTTACTCTGCATGAAACAGGAAGACGGTAGGATTGTGAACACAGAAATGAGATGGTTGAATTACACTTTGCCGAGATCTGAGTTTATAATAATTAAACAGGGAAGCCAGTTTGGATTCTTGCAATAGGAAAGAAATTATAGGAACCTGTGTCAGGGTGGTCATAAGAGCTGATGAAACAACAGGTTAGATTTTGAATGTAACTTGAAGGCAAATCTGACTGCTTTGTTGACTCATTGTACGTCCAGGGTTTGAGTGACATAGAAGGATTAATGATGATGCCAGGTAGTATTTTGGCTCACGTCATGGGGAGGGTGGATTTTTACATTTTCTGGTCATATGAAGTACTGGTGAGGATGTGGGAAAAAAGGAACTCGTGCACAATGCTGGAGGCAATATAAAATGGCACAACCACTTAGGAAAACAATTTGGTCATTTCTTCTGTATTTAGAACATATGCTTACTGTACGACCAGTCATCTCACTCCTAAATATTTACCAAAGTAAAATAAAAATTTATGTTCGCACAAAAACCTGCACATTAATATTTATAACAGCATTATATTTAATCATGAAAACTTGGAAACAGCCCAGAAGTCCCTCCCCTGGGGGATGAATTAACAAACTGTGCTTATCAGTTCATTGAAATACTGCTAAGCAATAAAAAGGAACAAATTAATGATTAATGTAAAAACTCAGATGCTCAGTGAAAGGAGCCAGATTCAAAAGGCTGCACAGGGTGTGATAACATGTATGTGATATTCTGAAAAAGGCAAAACCATAGTGACAGAAAACACCATAGTGACAGAAAACACCATAGTGGTTGCAAGGGCTGGTGAAGAAGGAGGGAAGTTTGATAACAAAGGGGTAAAGGAGAATATTCTTGGAGTGATAGAACAGGTCTATGGCTCAGTTATGAAGTGGTTACACTTCTGCATGTGTTTGTCAAAACTTGCAGAACTGCACAATAAGAAAAGGCAGCTCGTATATAAATTAAGTCTTCATAAATAATGAAGGAAAAACAGAATCAGGAGGACCTTTTTAGTGAAAGAAATAATAGCAAGGTGGCATGTTGATGGGAAAGAAGAAGTAGGAAAGGGGAAAGTGATGTTGGGAGAGGAAGAGGAGGAAATTGAGCAATGTCTCCGCACAGGTTAGAGAGGATGGGAGCTCCTGAACCAGGAGACAGGTTAGGCTCTGTGGGGCCCTGCCATGGGTAGTTCATCCAGCATAGCCTGAGAGAAGGCAGCGGGTATGGGCAGAGAGGACTCAGGCAGAGGTTCAGGTGTGTACGTAGATGTGATGGTGCTGGGAGCTTTCTAGTATTTTCCTTGAGCCCCTTTGTTCTTCCTGGTGAAATAGGAAGTAAGCACATTGGCTGAGACTGATGATGTGGGAGAAGTGTTGGAGGCTTGAAGAGACAGGAGAAGATAGGAAATAATTGTTAAGGAGAGTAAGGAAGAACAAATGACTAGATAAATACATCAGGCTTGCTAGAAGTTTTGAGGACCACCTTGAAGTTCATCATAAATTTATAGCAGCATGGAAACTATGGTTGTGTGTTCCTGTTCAGCTATGAGTGTAGGGGTGGAGAAGGCAAATCGTTTGATTTAGCAAGTATCGTGGTTTAGCCAAATGAACGTGTTGATAATTGATGCAATTAATAATAAGTAAGTCCCACATCCAATTTTATCTTAAGGCAAAGCAGGACGTGGTGGTAGTATGACTTTTTTTGTTTTCCTCCAGCTTGATTTTTTTTTTTTTTTTTTTTAACATTGGAAGTCTGAATCTCTATTCAGAAAAAGCCCTGGGCAAACTTGAGAAATAAAGCAGATTTCTTAGCATTCTATTTGGGCCAACTTTACCCACACACAGGGGTGTGCTGGAGCCTGCCTGTTCTTGCTTAAGGGAGCTGATTGTTAAATTATCAGGCATTTTGCAAGCCAGTTGTTAAAGACAGTTTACATTTGGTCATGGTGGGAGTATTTATACCACAGAAATAAGTAAGCTATACTTTTGTCTTTCAGGCCCTTGTATCTTAATTTAGTGGCCTCCAAGACCACTGTTTCCTTGTCTATGATAGCCTGCTATCCACAGGTAGAAACTGCTAAGCCTTATTCAATGTGGACACTCACTCATCTCATTATTTTTCCCTCCTTACGTGCTCATACTATGTGGCTGAAGTCATTAATTTATACTATTTTGCCGAAGGTAGAGGAGGCTTGGAGTATCTTCCCAGTAATTTGTGACATGCTAACAAGGACTTTCTGGAGACTCTGCTGGTTGAGACTTTCACCATTGGTAAAAATCATAAGAGGCAGCACCACGTCAGATCAGTAGGGGAGAAGGTTGAGCTGAAGGAAACTTTCCACATATCTCGGAACCATTTCTCTGACAATCTTACAACACGGGACTGTTGTGCACTGCTCAAATCCACACAAAGAAGTTTTCCAATTTCAATCACTTCCTCTGTGATTGTTGTTTTTCCTGCTCATTTATCATCACTCATACATCAAGCAAATACTGTTTCATGAGGTGTGACCTTGTACATGGAAAAAGTCATCTGGTGGTCCTGACCCTCTGAATCGTACAGGTGTGGTTTGGCTCCATAACGAGATATATCACAGGAACCTCATGCCGAATTTGTGCAAAAGTCTTCTCATGCTCCTCCCGTTCATACCCACTTCTCCTTCAGTAGTTCATGTCTCCACAGTGACTTCACTAAGGCCCCAGGTGCTCACCCAGATATGAGCCATTCTTGACAGCCCTTCTCCTTTATACACGAGCTTCACTCACGACTGGCATTCTAGCTCCCAAATAAGCCTGAATTCTCTCTGTCCCTGTGGTTATCGGCTTAAGTCATGGTAATCTCCCTCCTGAACTTTTGGCTAAGCTTTCTTATTATTATCCTGTTGCCCCTTGATGCTCTTGCATGACAGTAACAGCATAGAGAGTCTATTTTAATAAGCATATCAGTTTTGTCCATGCTCTACCTTTACCGCATCCTGGGCTTTCCCTCTGTGACTGCCCAGATACCTCTCCAGCCACTGTGGCCTCAGTCATCATGTGTCACCCCTATGACCGTCCTTTGTTTTCTCCTCATGCCAAACCCATTCCTGAATCAGCCTTCACAGCTGAGGTATGAAGAGCCTTCACTCTCTATCAGAATGCTTTTTCTCAACCTCCTCATCTGCCAAAGTCTCTTCTCCCTTCAAGTTTAAATTTACATGTTAATTTCCTCAGGGATGTTTTCTTTGACCCCAGAGACTCGAATTAAACTGTTAACTAGTTTCTCAGGACTCCGTCATTCTCTTTCAAAACATTTATTAAAATTGTAATTATACATTTATTATTTTAAAGTCTTTTGACAATGGACTTTATGTTCGTATTTCTGACTATTTTAATTATTTGTTGTTTTTTTTTCCTTCTGTAATGTTAAGGACTCTGTCTCTTTTGTTTTTCATTTATATCCCCAGTGCCTTGCACGGTGCTTGACATAGAGTAGGAGATCAATTAATTGACTAAATGAATGAAATACAAAGACATTAAAAGCAAGACACATTCTATTTAATACAGGTAGGAAACAGTACACCAGTTAAAAGGCATTGGTATGATGAGAAAATAAAAGCAGCACATAACAGGTCTTAAATGTATGCTGGAAAGGAATTTAGAAATCGGTCAGAAAAGGGAAGCTGAGCCAAGATTGTTTGTGACTTATTCCTCTGTCCCATAGCTAACAGGAAACAGAATAATGGGCAGGCCCAGATACGATGATTACAAGCCTGGTGCTCTTTACAATACACAATGCAACTTTAGTATCTCCAAGGAATGCTAAGTGATAATGAAGTAACTGTGTTTTGTATGATGTTCTTCCTTTCCACAGGAATATGGAGAGGGTCATCTTGAAATAGACTCCTTGTCCATTTAGCCAGCCAGTGTTCTAGAAGCTCTAGTAGATTCTTATTTCAAAAGTGAGTTCTACTGGCATCCTTTTCCACTAATGGGATTTTTAGTCATACATTTGTCCATAAATTTTACATGACTTAATATTTGCTTCCAGGCTGCTATTTGCATCAATGGATTTTAAAATATGTATTATCTACTTAGCGAATATGCCCTTCCTTTAATTGCTTGTTCCTAAGTTGCACTGCTCAGGAAAACAAAGGTTTAGAGAGGAAATTTAGAAGTATGGGCGGAGGATGTATTGTGGATCTTGGGTTCGAACCCTGACTCTTCTCTCCAGACATCTGTTTTTTCATTTCTAAGTTGTGGAACTATTGATACCTACCTTAGAACATAATTGCTGTGAGGTAAATAAATTAATGTATACGAGTCTCACACATATAAGCATAATCAGTTAATATTAGTTCTATTTCTGGGCAAGTATTTCTAGATTTGGGAACAAGTTATTTTACTAATGTGTCTATCACGATTCTAGATTTTGATGCTGAATCTTTCTGCTCAAGCCTTTCAAATAGCAGGGTCCTGATATCTTTAGTCTTGCCTTCCCAATGGTTTCTCCTTTCATGTTTCTGACCATTATTAGTGTTCTTTTTTTAACATTCTCTACTACTAATGCGTGCTTACAGCATCTTGCTCTGTATCCCAGGTATGGGCCACCAAAGTTTAATAGGCAGTAGGTTAAAAATTTTGGTGTCTTTGCAGATTGTTATTAAATATCAAAAGGGAAAGTTTCATAAAATCGATGTTGGGTATTTATCTATTATTCCTTAGTTATTTGTTGATCATCTATTTTGTACATAAATTAGGCCTGCCAGATTTAGGAAAAAATACAGATGCCCAGTTAACAAGAGTGTTTTATATTTTATTTGCAAACTCTTATACAGATGAGGGATGATTTCCACATAAGAAAAAAATTAAAATATGGTTTCTACCCCAGGGCAATTTTTATACAAGGTAAAGATGTAGGCATAGACTTAGAGATAGGTAGAGGGCAATACATGGGGAGAAAGTATTACAAGTGGATGGTGTTATTGGTTTCCTAAGACTGCTGTAACCAAATGCCAAAAATTAGGTGACTTAGCACAACAGAAACTTATTTTCTCATAGTTCCAGAGGTTGGAAGCCTGAAGTCAAGGTGTGGGAAGGGTGGGTCTATTGTGAAGGCTCTAAGAGATGTTCTGTACCAGGGCTTTCTACTGGTTTCTGGTACTGGCCAGCAGTGCTGATGTGTTGAGGCACCACTGCACTCTCTGCCTTTGTCTTGTATGGCTTTCTTCTTGTGTCTCTTCTTCTTATAAGGATACCAGTCATATTGCATTAGTATAAATGCAAATGACTTCATCTTAACTTGATTACATCTGAAAAATCTTGTTTCCAAATAAGGTCAGGTTTGAAAGTAACCATTAGGACTTCAATATACCTCTTTGGAGGACACAATTCAACTCATAACACATAATATGGGTATTGAATGTCATATAGTTCAGACAAGGGACATTTTGTGTGATAACAAGGCCCATAGCAGTGTCAAGAATTAATTGAGCTGGACTTTGAAGAGTGGGCAGTTGTTGTTGGAGAGGAGGAAAAGGGCTTGAAGTAGATGATAAACAAAGTGATTAGGGAAGAAACTCATCTTCCAGGTATGAAGATACTTGCTATAATTTACTAAGGAAGTAATAATCATTCTGCAAACTCTGAGAAAAGCTGCAACAATTAGACTTCCTGAGCTCAGAAAAGCAACAGCGTCATCAGGAGGCAGATTTTACTGATGTCCCAGGTCCTTTCATCTTGAAAATTCAGGTTGCTCAGTGCTAATTTGGTATTGGCACCAGCCCCAGAGATACTAGAAACCTGGGAAATTACTATAGGAAAATGTTGTGTCCCTTATGCACTAAGCCTATTATATCAGAACCCAACTTGAGGGCTACTTCTAAAATCAAATTGTACATAAAATAAAGTATAAGTCACAAGCAATCAGTACAGTTAGCATGTTATTTACTCAATAGAGGTGCTTAAACTTACCAACTTTTATAAGACACATCCACTTAGCAAAGTTGGTCTAGCTGAAACAAAGTCCGGATAAAAGTTCTAAGTTTTGTTTATTGTATCTATAATTTTGTGAGTGGGTCATACCATAGAATACCATAGAATGCATCACATTCTATGTATGTATGGACTATCAGTTTTAGACCTGGCTTTCCAACTTCTTAAAAGAACCAAATGAAATTCAGTTTAAATAGCCATTCACAGAAAAAAAAAAAAGAAAAAAAAAAAAAAAAAAAAAGACCAAAACTGAAGGAATAAGGCACAGGAAATGCAGGCAGTGGGTTGTTAGACTTTTTTGTTTCCCTGATGTAGTCTCCTCTGGATATGCAGATAAGTTCTTACATCTTCCCTTTATGGCTAGTCAACTAAATCAAGTTTATGCAGAGCTTATTTTATAAGTTTATCTTAGAGTTGAGTAAATTACTGAACTGCTACAAGTCCAGAGTTTTCTTCTAGTTTTTTTTTTTTTTTTTTTTTTTTTTTTGAGACAGAGTCTCAAGCTGTCACCCTTGGTAGAGTGCCATGGCATCACAACTCACAGCGACCTCAGACTCTTGGACTTAAGCGAATCTCTTGCCTCAGCCTCCCAAGCAGCTGGGACTACAGGTGCCCACCACAACACCTGGCTATTTTTTTTTTTTTCTGTTGTTGTTGTTGCAATTGTCATTGTTGTTTTTAGCAGGCCCCGGGCTGGGTTCAAACCACCAGCCCTGGTGTATGTGGCCAATGCCCTACCCATTGAGCTATGGGCGCTGCCCTCTTCTAGTTGATATTTTAAAAAATAATTTAAAAAAAGAAGAATAAATTTAACAATTGGGAAGAACTCTTGTCCATTTGTTATCAAGTTACCTTGTTCCCTGCTGTTAGTCACCAACAAGGGAGCTTAAACAGAGAGAAGCACAGTGGAGGGAAACCCTCATTTTGTTATGTTATTTGCAGTTCTGGAATTTGTATTTGCCAGGGTAATATCCATAGACCTACTTATTTCCTCTTAGTTTTCTTCAGATTCAGGTAAACTGCCACAAAGGTGGGGTTTTAGAGACTAAAATGGTCAGATTCCTGGACGAGAACATAAAGACCTGCCTGCTTTTCATTCAGTCCACCTTTCCTCCATGTCTGGTGTCTCAGTGAGCTGTTCAGTAGACCTGGTCCAATTTACTGAACGGAATGTGTATATTTGACTCAGTCGAAGTGAAAGTATCATATGGGGGAGGGGAGATAAAGAAGCCAGGATTCTGATGCAGTAGAAACAGTACAGTTTATTTAAAGTAAAGAAAAAGAGTACATTTATTTAAAGTAAAGCATAGATAAAGACTTTTCTAGAGACACTGGAAAAAGGTCCTTTTTGTGAATGAGAGGAGACCTCACACAAAGGCAGTACTCAAGTATAAGTACCTTAATTTCTCCTAAATTATTGATAAAGCTTTTCATTGCTCCCCGGGTCTTTAGATGTCTCATTTATTTTTCACTGGTCACAGATTACCTCAGTTCCCACATGTGCCCATTTCCCTTCTCCTCTTAACCATAATTACGACCTGCTATTTTCCTGACAATTGTATGATGGTGTCTATTAGTCTTGTGATGTTTCTGACAGTTGCTATGTGCCCTGTTCTGTAACTATGACCATTACTCTGCTTTGTGTCATCACAAGCTAGAAACAGCATTTTGTGGAAAACAGGTCATACTTATTCAACTGAGTCACAAGATTCTTGAATCTCATTGTCTGCTGTAGGGCCCTTTTAAACTTTCTTACCTAGGAGCCAGGACTTTTCTCCTACTTCTCCATAACCCCTCTTTGTCTCTAATCACTTAGGTCATTTTTAAAAATTAAAATTTTTATTAAAGTGTGAACATTCTCATTTGGAAACCAAAGGCAAGTAGGAGTAGCTGTATTTATATATATCAGATCAATCAACCTTTAAATCAAAAACAGAAAGCAACAAGCCAAAGAAGGATAAAGAGATCAGTATACCAAGAGGACTCAGCAACCCTGAAGACAGTATGTATATCCGACAGTGGAGTGCCCAGATTGAGGAAGCAAGTATTACAAGGCTTTCTTTAGATGGATAAGAGTGAGAGACTTCAACACCCCATTCACAGCACCAGACAGATCGTCAAGACATTTAAGTCGAGAAAAACTGGACTTAATTTGGACTTCAAACCAAATGGACATAACGTTCTATCCAACAATCACAGAATATATATTCTTCTCATCAGTACGTGGAACATAAATGTAAATTAAAGCCACAATTTGATTTCACCTTATACTAGTTCAAATGGCTATTATTAAAAAGTGAAAAATTAACATAAATTGGAGAGGATGTGGAGAAAATGGAACACTTGCACACTGTTGTTGGGAATGTAAATTAGTAAAACCTCTATAGGAAATAGTATGGAGATCTCCCAAAGAACTAACATGGAACTACCATTTGATTCTGCAGTCTTACTACTGGGTACTTACCCAAAGTGAAAGAAATCATTTTATCAAAAAGACCACCTGCCCTCATATGTTTATCAAAGCACTATTCCCAGTAGCAAAGCTATGGAATCAGCCAAAGGGTCTTATTAATGGATGACTGGATAAAGGGAATGGGATACATAAATAAATGAAGTTGGATAATTAACTTCACAAACAAAAGTGCTATATACCTCATTGCTGAATATCCCTGTAGTCACTTTTGAAGTACACCCCTTGGGAAGCTATGCACCAATGCCAGCTCCCAGTCTACCCTTCAAAGCAATTTTGGGACTCTTCCTAGAACAGCCATCAGGGCTATCATTGTATAGGAAGTTTGCAAACTCATCCCAGAAAAAGTGCTTTAAAGGGTGGGTAGGAGCTGGTGTCAGTGCATAGCTTCCCAAGGGGAGTTCTTAGAAGGTGACCATAGTAGTGATATTCAGCCATAAGGTATGTAGCACTTTTTCTAAGATGTGTTTGCAAATTTAAGTGTCTGACCTTGTACATAATGGCATATTATTCACGCTTAGAAAAGAAGGAAATCATGTCTTTTTCAGAAACATAAATGGAATTTGAGGCCATTATCTCAGGTGAAACTATTCAGAAAGGCAAATAAGGTATGTTCTCAATTATAAATGGTAGCTAAATAGTGGGTCCATGTGGATGTAGAGTATGGAATAATAGACACTGCAGACTGAAAGGATGGGATAGTCAGAGTGAGGGAGGAATGAGAA
This sequence comes from Loris lydekkerianus, assembly GCA_963574355.1. Taxonomy (NCBI): domain Eukaryota; kingdom Metazoa; phylum Chordata; class Mammalia; order Primates; family Lorisidae; genus Loris; species Loris lydekkerianus. The sequence continues at coordinate 7,377 of CAUYPK010006102.1, read as the reverse complement.
GTTACTGAATGAGTATAATGTACATTATTTGGGTAATGGTTACTTTAAAAGCCCAGAGTTCACCACAATGCAATATAGCCAACATATCCATGCAATATATCTAAAACCACACTCCTTAAATGTATACAAATTTAAAAAGTATGCTTGATGTTAATATTTTAATGAATCATATTGTTGAAATTCGTGTATAGTATAGTGTAAGTGTTAACCAATCAAGCAACTGTTGAATGCAAACCAGTCTGGCTAAATAATCTCATCTATAATCTGCAACTCATATCAGAAAAGCTTCTGCTTCCTTTGTTTTTACCAGATGTTGGTACATCTGACTCAGCTAGACTCCCTGGAGCTCTGGGACTCCCAGTGCACTTCAACCATTGACAAAACTTCTGGAGTCTTCTTTCTGCCAGACAACTTTATTTAAACCATCTTCCTTTTGGTTTTCAAGAATGTTTTCCTGATTTACCATTTATAAAGTGAAAGGGGATATTTGTCTTTCTCACTTTTTAGGACTTCCCCAGGTTCTTTCCTTAACTCCAACTTTCTTAGCTTGTGTTAAGATGTGTTAAGATGCTACATCCCCAAGACATTTAAGTCGAGAAAAACTGGACTTAATTTGGACTTCAAACCAAATGGACATAACGTTCTATCCAACAATCACAGAATATATATTCTTCTCATCAGTACGTGGAACATAAATGTAAATTTATCCATGTTAGATACACACATAACTGGCCTCCTTATCTGCACAAAAATGAATAGCTGTATCTAAAATATCACACACTTTTTCTTTTCATAGAGATACTTCCAATTACTTCTACATATTTTTTGAAAATTAAAGTTATTTATGAAAAAAGGCAAAATTCTTTTTCTCCATGACACTGAATGATCTTGTTTATTCCAGAACCTCTTAAACACATATAAAGGAGAAGGGAAAGTAACCCAGACTACCACCTGAAGGCAACCATAATCAGTACAGTAGTTTACATCCTTCCAATCTTATTGTTCCTTGAATATTTTATTTTTGTATTTATATTCTCTCTAAAATGTTGTGTGTATGTGTGTGCATGGTGTGTGTGTTGGCTGTTTTTACTTCATGCTATTCATCAGAAGTAATATAGCAAGTTGGTCATAAATATAAGAACGTGAACACAGAGCATGTTGGTTCAAATTCTTATTTCCTCATTTTTTAAAACTTGGGAACATGATTCAGCTCCTTTGAATCTCACCCCCCCAAAAGGAATATAAGAATCATACACACTTCCAGGACGGAGCTATTGGAAAAAATCAAACAACATGATGTATATTAAATATTTACATACTATACGTACCTGAACATATGTCTGATGCTCAATAAATATTAACTTTTATGTTTCTACTATTATTACAAAATATTCAGAAAAATAATTTTGAATTATGGGATATATATTTATTAAGGACCTTGATTTATTCTGGAATTTATTTAAGTACTGTTGAGTGCATGTCTGAATTGATTTGCACCAACACTATTGAGGCTGAAGCATATATGACTGCATAAAATTTCATCTTTGGTACCTACTGTAGTTTGGTTTTCTGTTCTTCTATGTTTGAATATTTAGGTTGCTTATAGTTTTTTTGCCTATGTAAATAATTCTGAGAGAAGTATCTTTGTGTGAAAAGATTGTTCTGGAGTTCAGCTTATTTTCTGAATTATGTCAATTCCAAAAAGGAGAATTGGCTGTCAAGCAAGATAAACATGTGTCAATTTCTTCTTAAAGAGGTTGTTGCCATTTACATTTCCACCAGCATAGTATGGATGGAACTGTTTCCACCAGCATAGTATGAATAGGGCTGTTTTATATGTCTACCAGCATAGTATGAGTGGATATCTTACCCACAGATAGTATATATATGTGTGTGTATTATATATACATTTGTAATATTGTTTGAGAGATGAATTGCTATCTCATTGTTTGATTGCTGGAGAGTTTAAACAGTTGGGGTGGGAAATATATCTATTAAGAACTTGATTTACCTGGAATTTATTTAAATACTGTCGAGTGCACGTCTAAATTGATTTGCTCCAACATTAATGAGGCTGGAACAATGTGTAGGCTCAAGTGAAGAAGCTGTTCCTCTTCCCTAGCAATTTCAGTGATGTTGTGACTACCTTATACTATGCTTTATCATATTCTTTGGCTCATAAAACATGTGTTGTTATATATTTGATGGTGAGATAGCATGTTATATGAGTGTGGGCCATCCTTTTATCCAAATACAATTCTCTGAGGAATCACATCTGTCAATAGTTGCACACTTTAGTAGCCTCTTCCTGTGTAATCCATAGAATATGGTGGAAGTGAAGCTAGACATAAAACACTGGTGGATTTCACCTTGGTCACTGGGAACATACAGGCATTCTGATAAGGAGCCAGCTTTTACTCTGAAATTGCCATTCTCTGAGGTTTCCCAAGCTAGCCATGTAGGGAGATCATATAGAGAAAGATGTCTAGCTTTCAGTTTTTCCACTCTTCATCTGAGGGCACATTAACATAAGTGCAGCTGCCATGTTGGACATTTCCAGCCAGTCAGATCTCCAGGTAACTCTGGCCCCAGCCACTATCTACCAAGACCACATAAAGATCAGAAGTGATGACTACTAAGTGAGTCCAGTCAACTCATAGACTTATGGGAGATGCTAACAAATCACTGTTGTACACCATAAATTATAGTATGGCTTATTAAGTAGTGGCAGAAAACTGGTATAATTAATTTACAGGAAACATAACTCTGGTTTGAAATAGTCCTTCTTTGAAAATTAGCAGGAAGTAAACATTGGAGGGATTAACCATAGCTTTGGGCAAAATAGAAAGATAATTATAGAAGATACCATTCCAAGTTAATTGACGGTGGGAATAGATAAGTGAGATTAATTAAGCAATAAGCAGACATAACGTTTCACATGGGATTGATGGTAAAGAGAATGGGGTTCAGTGGTCACTGAGAATCAGTTGAGTGCAGAATGCCAGTCAAGGGCTGAAGTGACTTGGGGATTTGTGGGCTATAAGACACATGCGTTTTGACAAAGGAAATATTAGTGGCTAAAGACTTTTTTGCCTGGAAGTATCCATATTTATATAGACTGGCATGTTTTTTCCCCTGAGTCATATGAAACAACAGAAGGACCAATTTTCACATGATCAATTTTACTTTTTGATACTTAGTGCTTAGATATTAGTGCCTCCATATTTTAGAACTTAAGGATTTTTTGAAAAGCTTTATCTTTGTGAGTTTCAAGATGGGAACCAGCTCCAAATTTTATTTTATTATTTAATTTGATTAATTTACACTTTGCAAATGCACCATTTGTAACTGGTAGTTAAGATGATATGTTTGGGCAATATAAGATATAGCAGAATTTAATTCACTTAAAAATGAAATAAAATGGCAAATGAAGAGCTTCCATTTTATTTAATAACTTGGTCACTATTTATTTTTCCTCCTGGCTCCCAAACCATAATGATTTTTTGAATGTCTTTGAGGAAGGGAAAAAAGGCAAGAACATGGGGAGGAAAATTATAGGACTAATAACACCAGTAGAGGCCAATGTTCTGGAGAATTGAAGGACTTGATCCATCTCCCTTGAGCTTTCCTTTGAGGGATGCAACCTCAATATAAAAATTAATGTTTAGAGACCTTCACTTTTGAGATTGAATATATTACCACTTTCTTTCCACTTCTAATTTGCAATCAAAGTCATTCAGTTGCCTCAGTGCAGGCTGTTTATTTTTTTAAAGAGTTTTGTTCAGATTTTTACTACATGGACTTAATTATGTAATTACATAACAGATCTGGTAACTGCTTCAGAGGAACCATTCTAATCTATGAGGTACCTAAGATAGTCTTTAAAGAACATCCAATTATATAATTACAATGCCTAATAGACCAGAATAACAGGTAGCAGGAATACCTTTGGAACCATAAGAGAAGCCTGTGGCCTTAAGGGTATCAGTTATGAAAATAACCCCACCATTATATTATTACATAATAGCACATAATAGCAAAGGAGGTATTGATGTTGGACACAAATATTATGTGCATTTTGCCATTTTTCATACTTAACTTTCTTTAATTTTCAAAAAATACATAGAAGCAATTGGAAATATCTCCATGAGGCAGAAAAAGAGTACAATATTATAGATATAGGATGGCTATGGCTTTTGAAAGAAAAAAAGAAAAGATATGGTAAAACATATAAAATTAATTATAAAAGTATGTATACTAATGTCAAAACTATAAAACTGCACTTAAGATATCAGAGACAGAGTTTGTATTCATATATTTGAATCTAGCACACTGTTTTCAAAGTAAAAATGAAAAAAAAAAAAAAGAATGAAACTACAACATGCTAACACCTTAAAGTACTATGAAATTTTTAGTTATATGCTAAGTGATAAAGGCTCTATTAAAATCTAGGTACTTCTTCAGAAGAAACAGTAGATTTTAGTCAAAGTCTATGTGCAAACATTTTTCTTTAATATTTTTTGAGAAATGTATAAGCAAACACTAATGATTTGATTAAATTCATAAAACTCTATCTTGGTTTTATGAGCAAGAGGCTTTTGTGTTGTGAAATATAATGTTTTCTTTCAAAAATCCTAGAGTCTGTAAAAATATTACATGTTAAGTATTTACTAACCATTAAAAATTTCATATTAAAGTTCATGTGTGGTGATAGACAAACCAGCCAGTCAGCCAGCCAACCAACCAACCAACCAACCAACCCACCCAAAAAAAGAAACAAAAGCAGAATATGCTTGGCAATGGGTCCTAGTACATATTGAATCTACTTTCCCTTTGCTTTTTATTACTTATGTTTAGTTTCAATAAAAATATATCTATGCAGGCAAAATTCTAAAAGTATCTTCCATAGGTACAAGCTTATATTCTCTAAGACTGCTGGTACGTAGAGAAGTAGCTGGCATCCATAATGAACATTTCAAACATTTCACTGATGAAGAGCCAACAATTTGAGGCAAGTTTATGATAAAATTATGCAAGTTTTAGCCTTGACCAATATTTAAACAATGCACATATGAACAACAGATTTTGTGTTTACCTAGGGACAGTTATGATAATATGGTCAAAGTGTTTACATGTTTTGATATTATATCTTACTGAAGAAGTTAAATTTTGGTTGAAATATTATATGTAAACTTCGTATACTTATATATGTTTCTCCCTCCCCCAAACTTGAGGGAGGGTTTTTGGCCTTCAAAACCCACAATGTTGCAATGAGTTCTACACTTGAGAATATTCATATTTGTAATCTGTACATCTTAGCATATATATTTTATTATTTTGGGGGGCCGAGAAATATTTTCTAAGTTAAATAGCAATCCATTATTTAAGATGGGCATTGGATATAAACTATATTTTATATATGTTCATCATATATTAATATTTAATGCACTCTTCTGTCAATCTCCCACAATACAATACAATAGCAACTAGAATCATAAGAAATCATCCCATTTTCTGTTAAAAAATAATTATTTTTCAAAATGCAAAGTAAAAGTAAAACACTAAAAATGTTACTTTTCAATATGGCCATGAAAAAGTAACAGGGACCAAATTTATTCTCTTACCTTAACCAACTAGGAAACTAGACAGAATATATAAGTCAATTATTCAGACATTACATGATAGACAAAACAGGATAATTAGCCCTGATGATTTGGCAAACTGTACAGTTATTCCAGTTTACTACCTAGAATAACTTTGCTTTGCTTTGCAGTAAGAGAGGTATCTGCTTTGCTTTGCAGTAAGAGAGGAAATAAATTAAAGCCAAAGAATCTTACTTAGTTTTAGAGATGTTGATTGGAGTTCAGGGAGACATTGGTGGAGCAAAGGGAACTTTACAAAGACAGAGCTTGGAAGATTTGCTGAGGTGTTCCTTTCAGACTTTGGCAGAGGACTGATCTGCTCACATGTGAGAATAAACTATGCAAGGCTGGATTTAAGTAAGCTGGACACTGGACCTGAATAGACTGAACAATTTCTGCATTTTATTTTATTTTATGGGAATATTTTATTTTCCCCTCAGCCAGGGTGGAGAGATTTAATAACAAATGAGGCATTTGGTAGAATAAACAGAAGGAAATTATCTTCATAGGGCTAAATTATTCCTAGAATAAAGGCTGCTTTGAACATGACCTAACAACACTCAAAAGCAAGCCTACATAGAAACAAAGCAACCTCAAGCAGTCTGAGTGCATTGCAGACAAAAAGGTCAACACCATTTAAAATAATGCAACAAATTTCCATATTCATCAACATAAAATTCACAATGTCTAATATCCAAAAGAATACTAGAAGTTACACAAAGAATTAGGAAATTACAACCCATAACTCAGAGAAAAATCAATCAATAGACTTAGACAAATAAATGAAATTATAAGATAATAGAGAAAGATGTTAAAAGAATTATCATGAATATATTCCATATTCATGTAGGTGGAGGAAAATATGAACATGTTGAGGAGTGATATAGAAGATAAGAGATAGCTCAAACAAAACTTCTAAAAATTAAAACTAAAATACTGGCTTGCAATAACAGTAGTTTAGACATTTCAAGGAAAAAATCAGGGACTTTAAAAACAGCAATTAACAATTTTCTAAATAAAGCAGAAGAAAAATAGAATGGAAAAAAAAGGAAAGAGCATCAGTAACTTTTGAAAAAATATAAGTCAAACATATGTGCAGTTAGTATCCACAAGGTAAAAATAAAAGGGGGGAAAGAAAAAGCAATTGAAGATCTGGTGGTTAAAATAGTACCAAATTTGACAAAAACTAGAAATGGATTGATTGGAAAAACTCATTTAACTGAAAATAGAGGAAACAAAGGAAAACACACATAATAATCAAATTGCTGAAAAAGAAAATCTTAAAAGTGGCCAGAGAAAAGGACAAAAAGAAGTAAAGAAAGATAGCCAACTGATTATCGGAAGCTATAAAAGCCTGAAGACAATTGAGCATTATTTTTGAAGTATTAAAATCAATTAATCAATCAACAGTAGAACCTGCCAGTCTAGCAATGCTGAACTCAATATGTGATGATCATGAGATAGACTGTGGTAGATTTCATGACCGATGATCCTTCCTACTAGAGGATTATACTCTAACTGTACCCTGTTGAAATTAGGGGTGGCCTTCATGTGAAAGCCCTAAATTAGTTTCATAGTAGGGCTGAGTACATTCGGTACTTTTTCTTCCATTCTTGAGATACTTTACTAAGAAGAATATTTTCCAGCTCCATCCATGTAAACATAAAAGAGGTCCATCTTTCTCTTTAAATAAAGAAATGAGGGTTTTCCTTAAGCCATGTACCATTTTTAACAA
>CAUYPK010006100.1:0-63956 GCA_963574355.1 Loris lydekkerianus | reverse complement strand
TTATGGGATTCGATGTGTTGATTATTTGTACAAATTGGAGTGCTTACATCCTACTAATCAACATAGCTTTCACCTCATTTGCCCAGTTACAGCATTAAGACATTTGTGTTCTACACCTGATCCAACTTCTACTTGCAATGTGCTCCACAGGTGTGGTCCCCCTACTAACCCTTCTTCTATCAACCCCCCACCCCCCCAAGGTAAATCAATTTCTAGGTTATTCTAATAAAATCTGGCTCCTGATAGGTGAGTATATTGATGTCCAGAACAAAGAAAGTAGTCATCCTGCTTTGGGTTCTGTTGGTTGGACCAAACCACTGCAGCCACCTGTCCTGTGAGGCATTGATCATGGAAGAGCAGCCATCAGGGAGGTCCAGGCTGGAGCTAGAATGTGGAATGTGATCAGAGCAGCCACTGAAGGCTTGGCTGGGCTTTAGTCTGGAGAGTATTACTAGAATTACCATAAGGTCTTTCTCTGTGAATCTGAAGATGATTTTGGTTTGCTTTCCATGGTCCTAGAGTTAATCTGAAAGTACAGGAATGAAGTTATAGAGAAGCACATTTGGGTTCAGTGCAAAAGAAAAACAGAACATTGTGGCAGAAAAATGGCACAAGCAGTAACTTCTCTGGCAGTGGAGGCAGACAGGGAAAATAGTTATTAACCCAGATGTGATGATGTGAACAGAGATCTTGCATTTAATAAATAATTGGGCTTAGTGATTCCAGAGCAGGGTGCTTACAGAACATTTCTACCGTAAGATTATTCAGTGCAAAGGGTGGGTAGTAAGATATATGTGTTTGGGAAATCTATATACTGCATTTATTCCTGGAGATGCATGATTCATATTAAAATCAGTGAATAAATGTGTTTAATTCAGCTTAATCTGGGTTTTCCCAAATGCAATTGACACTGACCCATTTTTAAAGTAATTTGTTTCTACCCATTGAAACCCTGTTGAGAAATACTGTCCTATAGTTCTCTCCCTATCCTGAGAGAAATCCCAAATTCCTTAAAACAGATGTGACTTTGATGTCAAAGCAGCACTGGTTGGCACTTTGCTGTTTCCAGGAGTGAGGTGGTTCCTGCAGGCCTCGGGGTGGGGCTTGTTTATGGGAGGTGAGATAAATGTGATGGTCTGGGTTGATTTTTTAAAAGAGAGATAGTAGAAGCCCTACAGACTTGGTAAGAGGAATATAAGGTTATAGTCACTGATATGTTTAAGGAAATCTCTATATGGACTATGGCTGGCAAGTCGTCCTCACTGGTTATCAGTGTCCCTTTCAGACTTCTCTGGGCGGAAGGGTCCCAGTTCCCTGGAAGGCGTCAAGTCCCCACGAGCTGAGCTTTTGAAGTAGAGACTTCAACATGATCCTCTAAGTGCTCTGTTGTGAATGGAGGTAGTACCGTTTTCTGGTTTGACTTTAGGCTAGATCTTATTGTCTGTACTTTTCACTAAAGCGTATGACAAGTAAGCTCTGATTCTTCTCTACATGTTGATATGCAGGGTGCCTCACTAAGATGGAAGGATTAGAAGGCGGTTTTCAAAAATAGAGAAGTAAGGAGGGCAGTTAGGATTCTTGAGTTGTTTCAGCCCAAGGGTGCCGCCGGCATGCTACACAGTGAGGGAGGAAGTATAAATAGCACGTTTTGCTAAAGTGTAGAGGAAATGAGGGTGTGATGCCGTGAGATGGGAGGGAAGAAGGGTCATGAGTATCGGAAGGAAGTGGAATTTTTTCTGCTTTGGGGGTACTGGGTGTTGCAATAAAATGCTCAGCCTATCAAAAAAAGGGTAATCCTAGATTTTAGTTAGACAGGAATCGGTTACGAGAGGGTGGCAAGCAGGGTACCACTTTTCTCAGAGACAGAGAAATAGGCTCTCAGGGCTAACCTTGGACAGACTGTCAGAGGATTTACCCATTCAGTAGCACCTCAGCAGGAAAAATATAACCTGGAAGGACCAGATCCTGTCCCTTAGTCTAGGTCTGGACCCCAGGACGCTATTATGTGACTAAACCGGGAGTGTGGGAGAGGGCTCGCTGCTCACCCACACATCTCCACCAAGAGTGAGGGCATTTTTCACCCACTGTTGAAGTGGGTAGAATTTCAGAGTCTGCAGAGCACCTTTTAAATGTTTCCTTACAAGAAACATTTTGTCGTGAGGGCTATTAGGGATTTCATCACATGCTGCTTTGGCAATTAGTTCAGAATAAACTGGGAAAACTGCAGGAACTTTTGCTGAGGAGACTTCAGTCTTTGCATTTATGGCACATTTAAAAAAGTGAAATAATGACGGTGTTTACATTGTACAGAGATATTCATAGAAGGGATGAAATTTTAAGGTGCTCTGAGGAGATGTGGTCCAGGGCAAGAGAAGGGAAAAATCCACCAACTGGCCTGCGTTGATCCTTTATTCCATTTATAAAGTTACTGAGTTTTATTTTATTTTTATTTTTATTTTTTTTTGCAGTTTTGGTTGGTGCCAGGCTTGAACCCACCACCCCCAGTATATGGGACCGGTTTTCTACTCCTTGAGCCACAGGCGCCACCCTTGAGTTTTATTTTAAACATTTATGTTTTGTATTCAATCCAGTACCATACTAGGTAGACAGTTGAAAAGAAATTAATTGAATCTTTAAATGTTAGTGAAATTTAATCCTAATGTTCAATGTGTTGAAGTAAATAACCTAGTTGTCAATAGTTGAGACTTGCTCTATGGAAGAAAATTTCCTCTCATTCTCCAGGTAGGACATCCCTCACCCCCCAGAGAGACAAACCACCCAGCTCTATCACTAATCTCAGGCTGGAGGAAATTGCAATATAAGGCTTGGCTCTGTTTCAATAGGCGCTGTTGCCTGATAAGGTTAATTGATTTCCATTGCTTTAATTAACAAAATTTAATTTTTTATCTAAGGAGAGAGAGTTGAGTAGGACATGGGTAGATGGAAAGATAAGCATCAGCTCCACAGTTAAATGGTGGCCTGTGCCCTGCAAGGCGGAGCAAACACAGAGGACTTCTGAGTCACAGAGTCGTTAAGGAAGAGTGGGGACACCAGCCAGGATGCCACTCCTCCCTCAAGACTTCCCCAAGCCTTGTTGGAGAGGACACGGGCTTTGTTACCACCCTGTAGCGATGGCTTTCAGAAATCCAGGGAGGGGAGGGGTGGGGGAAGGATGGGTGATTGGTGGGACCACACCCACGGTGCATCTTACAAGGGTACACGGGAAACTTAGTAAATGTAGAATATAAATGTCTTAACACAATTACTAAGAAGATGCCAGGAAGGCTGTGTTAACCAGTGTGATGAAAATATTTCAAATTGTGTATAAAACCAGTGCCTGGTGCCCCATGATCGCATTGATGTACACAGCTATGATATAAAAAAAAGGAAAGAAAGAAAGAAAGTAATCCATCCCTCCCTCCTCACGAGTCTCCAAATAACCCCTGGTAAAGTGTCTGTGAAGGGTGGAGGTCACACTAGGGCCTGCTCCGGCCAAGGTTGAGATTTAGGCTGTCCCTCTAGTCCACACCACTTGGCCTACTCGGTAGCCAGCGTCAGTCGTTATAAGCTCCTGGCAAGCTCAGCTGCTGGAGATGCATCCCCAGACCTCTGGCTTTGCAAACACAGGGCAAGAGACCTGAGTGTCCCTGTCTCTAAGCTGCCACTTTGTGCTGCCTCCTTGCCACGCGTGGCTTGGTCGCAGGCCTCCCACCCAGCCTGCTCCCAGCCCCTCTGGGGAGGATGCCTTGCAGCCGGCCTTGTTTATGTGTGGGGCATCCGTAGGCGGCAGGAGATTAGCTCCTCATCAGTTTGATCAATCTTTCTGCTACTGAAACCTCTCAATGAGTGGAAAGTCATTCTCCCGGCTGTATGTACAGGTTGGAGCCGATCGCGTTCAATTTCGCGCACGGCGACAGCTGCACTCTGTCACCGTGTTGCATAACGACGAGTGAGGGCGCACGTTCCCAGCGCTCACAGGGACAGTGACGCCGTGATCCGGATGGTGGCATCCGTCTTAGCCCTGTTGGCAGCGCGCTTCGCGTCAAAAGCACAGCTCTCTCGGGTGTGTTCTCTTCCCTCCAGGGCTCTGTGAAAGACGGAGGCCTCTAGGGAGGCTTGTAAGGAGATCTGCAAAACCGCAGTGATTAGCTCTGATACCTTAGGAAGCTAATGTCGGGCCACTGGGTGTCACACAGAAGCCTCTCAGCTGTCTTCTACCTCCCCTGGAAACACGGTCTCCTTTTCTCCCTAAACAGAGTTCAGACAACTTTTGATGAGCCTTCCTTGTGGGACCCAAGTGACGGTGCTGCTGCTTCAGGCTTGATGGTATTAATTCCTGGTTCAATTCATAGCAGTCACTTTGCAAAGGCATTTTAAGGCAGGCTCTTCCTGCCTTAAAAAGAAGGAAACACTCTGGGATGGCCTACAAGCACGTGCCCAGGCAAATATTCCTGTAGGGTGCCCCACAGTGTGTTTTCACCCTGACCCCAGGGATGTACAAGGGACACAGCATTGCCTGGGGACACTCGGAGCTCAGCTAGAGGGCAGAATCTCCGGGATCACCCAGTCAAGGGGACCCAGATGGGTATGGAGACTCAGGCGGATGTAGAGGTGTCCAGCGATAAAGCCCAGGATCTCTGGGATGGCTGGTTCATGGCAAGGGACTCAGGCAGGAGCGCAGACATCCTGCCGATAATCTGGATATCTCATGCTACAGGAGAGGCGGCTGAGACCCACAGGGATGACGTCTTATTTCGAAATCCCAGCTTTTGTTGGTGCCAAATTAGAATTAGATTCAAGACCTCTGTTTATTTATGTGTTTGGTAAGATTCATGCATTTGTTTAACAATTTTTAGTTATTAAATGTGGACCCATGATGTGCCAGGCAGGCAGGGTTTGAGGCACTAGGAGTCCAGAACTGAGTTGAATGGGCTCCCTCCTGGGAGGCTGGGTGTGCACCTGCCGGCAGAGAAAGGTTTAAATAAATTCATGTGTGGTATCAGCAGTATTCTGAAGGAAGAGAGGGTGAGGGGGATAGAGAGAGGAGTGCTGACCCACAGGAAGGGTTAGAGAAACTCTTCAACACTGGAGTTCAGCAGAGACGTGGAGGAAGGAGGGCTGAACCGTGGGGCCCTCCGGGGACTGCTCGTGACAGAGGGAGCGGCAGCTGCAGAGGCTTTAATTTCATACAGTTTTCACCCCTCATCACAAAAACAGGTGCTTAGAGCCTATATATTTTCTTATGCATGCATTAAGCTTCTCTCTTTAATACACACACTCTTAATTAGTAGGGTACAGCAGTTATACAGAGATTGGCTATTTAATAAAAAAAGGTGAGGGGAACGTACAGGCATTGCAGACTAGAAATGGATGCAAGGTAGAACAGTCTGTAGCCCCTCTTATTTCGCGATCCATTCCTGGCTTACTCTAAGGCAGGTAGGCTGGCAATGGAACCAAGCAATGCATTTCTAATCTAACAGGTAGAGCCAGCCGGCGTTCCCCTGTGTACCTCTGGATGATCTGAAGTCATTTGTTTCTCATAATCAGAGCAGTGCTAGCAGATAAGTGGACTAGGGGTGTCCTATTGCAATCCACGGAGTTCTTCCTGCCCCATGGACAAAGGTAGCATTTGAGGACACACACAGACATTCTTCAGAGTTAGAAAAGAAAACATTTTTTCTCCCTACATCCAAATGGAACTCCAAAGATTTGAGGGAGCAGAGAGACATGTGGTTTGAGTCAGTTCTATTAAAAGCACAGGTGATCATGGCCAGCCTGTTCATTTTCTTTGGCAGAGTTTTTGTAAGACTCTGGTTGGGATGTTCTCAGGAGCTACTACTGTGCTGTCTAATTCAACAGGGCTTTTATGTTCCTAGTATTGGCAAGATTGTACAAGGGATACAAAATAGTGTGACGCTTTCCTTTCCCTGAAATGGCTCATAACGTCTCGTAACACAGCAGGGCACAGAAAAACAGCAGGAAGGGTTAGAGAAACTCTTCCCAGTGACATGTGGTTATGTGTCACAGGGTCCATGGAGATGAGGGTGGGCCTGAGTCCTCTATAGCCGTAATCCCCAGTCCTTTTGGTACCAGGGACAGGTGTCATGGAAGACAACTTTTCCATGGACTGGGGTGGACGACCTTAGATTCCCATAAGGAGCACACAACCTAGATCTCTAGGGTGTGCCGTTTACAGGAGGGTTCATGCTTCTATGAGAATCTAATGCTGTCCCTGATTTGATAAGAGGTGAAGCTCAGGCAGTGATGGGAACCATGGGGAGTGTTGCTCACCTCTGCTGTGTGGCCTGGTTCCTGCAGGTGGTGAACCGGCACCTGTGGATATCCCAGCATAGTGGTTGAGGACTGCAGCTCTAGAGAACTCCTAGAGCAGGCTAGACTTTGAGGAATGTCTAGTTTTCTTTCTTTCTTTCTTTCTTTTTTTCTTTTTTTTTTTTTTTGCAATTTGGCAGGGGCCGGGTTTGAACCTGCCACCCTTGGTATATGGGGCTGGCGCCCTACTCACTGAGCCACAGGAGCCACCCGGAATGTCTAGTTTTCAAAGAAGGGAAAGGCAGAGCAGGCCTGATAGGAGAAGCTGGGAGTTTGAGCCTAGTTTATTTCATCATCTCATTTCATCATCATATTCCCCTCTAGTCTTTACCAAACATTCACCGCCAAACATTCGTCATCACACAGTGAAGAGGCTGGCCTCCATGGCATGGGAGCTCTCTCTGGGACAGAGGAAGCAATGGTGAAAAGGTTGGGAAAACCACAGTGTAGGCCTCCATGCCGGGGGAAAGGGGATTAATAGTTAGGAGAAGGCCTTAAGGGAAAAACCACCTGGTTCCAAAGCATGGCTCCAGCATGTGTTAGTTCTATGGCCTTGGCAGATTTTGTAACCTTTCTGAGTCTCAGTTTTTCCCTCTTTAAAATGAAGAAGGTAACAACACCTAATTGGAGGGTATTATGGAAATTCAATGAATTACTATATGTAAAGTTATAAGAAAAATGTCTAGCACATATTAGGCATTCCATAAAGAGTCATTTCTATTAATATTAAAATTATGTTCTGCTGATAGTAAAGGCAGGAGGGCATTGCAGGCAGCTGAAGAGAGTTGTAGCTTGATAAAGGAGGATAGGAGAGTTTTATTATTTTATTTATCTGAAATAAATTCTGATGCTGGTGTGATGTGTGAGTCTCCAGATGACAGAAGTGTTGTCCCTGGACATGCGTGGACTTTGTACCCGGGTGGGGAAAACAGGCACAGGGGGAGAATCTAAGAAAGAAATTGGCAACCCCTCTCTTTAGAAAAGCCAGATCTTGGAGCGTCTCCTTCCAGCTTTAAGTGTCACATGCTGAGGAACGGGGCAGAATTCCTCACTGGCCAGCCCACTTACTGGTGCAAGGACGAAGCTTTTCTCAGCAGGAACACTTTGGTCCAAAGCTATTTCTGTGAAACCACAGATTAGAGGGATGGTTGGGGAGATTCTAGTCTCTCTTTTTGGCAGCCTGCAAAGACCCTCTTTCTGCTTCTCCCCATTGTTTTAACCCATTTTAGAGGCTTCAGCCCTAATAAAAGCGATCAAATGTTGGTTTCAGATCTTTTTTTGCTGGAAGTCCTCCACAAAATGGTCTGCAGCACACTGACTGGCTGGCAGGGCCGGTGGTGGGAGGCTTCACTGTTAGCTCTCATAGGAGAGAATGTAACTCAAGTTCAAGGACTAAGCACCAGACCCCAAGAACTGGCAACACACCTATCCATTCCCTTTTGTCTGCAGCATGATGTCCCCTAGCTGGGTTAGTCACTGGGGCCCAGGAACGTGAGAACTTTTGTAGCAAGAGAGCCAGTGGAAAGTAAGAACCTGCTGTGCTGTTTTCAACATCACCTCTGAGATGAATTAAGTGTCTGGGGCCTGCAAGATTGCCTCACTCACAGGCTGTCATTGAAGCAATTGCATTCAATGGGAGAAAACAAACTCCCTTTCCACTGGCAGTCATCTTTTGATTCTGTAGAAACAGAAGCTAAACTGATGAAAAAGAGAGAAAGCAACAAAGCCCTCTTTCCCTGAAACTGGTGAGTCAGAGCTGATGGACGGAATGGTGCCTGGAGGGCCCACCCAGCACAGGCGGGCAGGCGGTGAATGTTTGGTGAAGACTGGTGGGGAGTGTTGTATGGGCCTCTGCAATTTCAGAACGCAGCCCTGAGATTTGCCTCTTCTAACATTGCTTTAACATCCTATTCTTTTCACTCAAGCTCTGTATTTGCAAAATTCTAAAGTGACTTTTTGGGTTTTCTCGGTACCAGATTTCACCTAGCCCAGGCATCCTTCCTTTGATTCAATTCAGAGACTACTTCTACGTGGCATTTTGGATGAAGTCTGCTATAACAAGGGACTGGTGAGGGCAGGAGTGGGAACCGAGAGGCCCGAGGGAAGTTTCCTCCTACAGCAGAGATAAAGATGCTAGAGTGGTTTCTGATTTCCCCAAATAGCTCTGGAACCCACAAGGAGGGTCACAAGTTGAAGATAAGTGAGTTTGCTGTCCCTGTTGCCACCATGGCCCGAGGCAGAACCTGTGTGGCTTTTGCGTGAACCCTGGTTCCCTGGGCAACTGGGGGATTGTTTCTTAAGCCTTGCGAAGTCAGTCATCTGGCGAGTGCCTGTTTATGAGTCACAGTCCTGTAGGTGTGTGGGCCAGCGGGTGTGAGTCTTTAGAGACTAGGCGAGTCTTTGTATCTCTGAGACTTACAGAGAGGTCTGTACAGGTGACAGATGTTCAGAGACATTTTCAAAATGGTACCTGACTCCTTGGCATCCCTCGCCTTAGGAAAAGTAAAATCTGTTGACATTTCATGTCTTGCTTATCAGAGCTAAATGGGATACTCTGTTTCACTGTCAAAATATCTTTGTAGGGCATGAGGGTGTGTGTGTGAGATAAGATGCTGGGCCCATGTGAGGCCATTCTTCATTATATGTGCATTTGGTTCTCTGTTGCCCTTGCAGGTTTAACAACCTTAAAAATTGGATGCTTCTCACTGGTTCTATAATGAAGGAGCAATTTGTCTGCAGATCTCATTGCAGGTGTAGCTATGCTAACCTGAAGCCTGGCCTTGGACATCTGGAGAATGTTAACTATCTCTGTATGCAGGAAATCCTTGGGTGTCATGAAAACGGAGAAAGAGAAAGTCTTCATTCTTTTAATAACAAATGGAAGTGTAAGGAAGTAAGAAAAAGAGAGATGCTAAGGGCAAGGACGCACACTAGACTTAGCACCTGTGACAGGAACAGCAACCTGTCTTTCCTTTCATCTTGTTCTGTTCATGGCAAGTGAGATGCTAAGTTGAAGCTGCAAAAATTGTTTCCGTTTAAGCTACCATTAACTGCGTTTCTGTTATAGAACTTTAGGTGCTGGGAATTTTCTATTATCTCATTTAAATTTCCCAGCCCTATGAAAAAGACTCTATATTGACTTTTCCATCTTAAAAGCATTGATGTCATGTCTTAGAGATAATATTCAGTTTATAAACTTTAACCTAGATGTGTCTGATCCCAGATTCCAAATTCTTAGCCACTCGATCCTGCTACTTGGAATTTGTCTGTTTTATTTTTAGAAAAAATTTTGTGAGACCCAAATAGATTAAAGTGTTTTCCAAAAACCCGTTTGGATCCCGGCTTCCACATCTCATAGCTGCTGGGCCTCTAGGCCCCAAGATCCACCCTGCTCTGAGACAGGAAGGATTACTAACTCCTGCCCTGCACTCTGGGAATTCCCCATTGGGTGGCTTTTGCTTGGAACTTGACTTTAACTGGGTGCCTTGATCATAAGGCAGGTCTCTTTTTTGTTCTGAAGTCCACTCCCATAATGATATTGACCCGATTTCTGACCTGGCCCCTAGTTTCATCATTGAATAAGGCTTACACAAAGCCCATAGAGAAATCTCACTACTGGAGATTATACACACACACACACACACACACATTTATATACATGTCTGGAAGAAAAGAAATCAGTTAATCAAAGCAATATATCCACACTCCTGTGTTTATTGCAGCACTGTTCACAATAGTCAAGACATACAGTCAATTTGAGTGTTCATTGGACAGATGATGGATAATGTGTGTGTGTATATAATATACACACATACACTACAATATTATTCAGCCATAAAAAGAAATGAAATCTTGCCATTTGCTACCATGTAGATGGAACTGGAGGACATTATGTTAAGTGCTATAAGCCAGGAAAAGAAAGATAAATACTACAAGTTTTTACTCCTATATGGGAGCTCAAAATTGATCGCATGGAGGTAGAGAGTAGAATGGTTGGAACTAGAATCTGGAAGAGGTTAATAAAGAGAGTACAAAAATAGTACTAAATAGTACAATAGTACAATAATAGTCTAATAGTACAGAAATATAGTTACGTAGAAGCAATAGGTTCTAGTGTTGAATAGCACAGTAGAACAACTGTAGTTAACATGATATACATAGGTGACATTTCAAAATTGCTAGAAGATTTGTAATATTCTCAACACAAATAAGTGATAACTGTTTGGAGTGATGGTAATCTCATTTACTCTGATTTGATTATCACATGCCGTTTGCTGTAGCTAGCAATGAAAATAATTTTATGATTGGGTCAACACAACATGAGGAACTGTATTAAAGAGTCGTGGCATTAGGATGGTTGAGAACCACTGATCTAGTCTGTTTCAGATGTTGGGGTCCACCAGGAGGTGAGATCAGAGAGAGCCACATTGTCAACAGGCCTTGCTCCTGCATCTCCCTCTCATGCCCTACTCAAAGCCTACTGCAAACTGGCAGAAGAGTGGCCTTTACAAACCTCCCCCCTGTCCCATCTCTCCCATAGAGACCCAGAAGTCCACAAGTTAAGCCTTACCAGGCTTCATCAACTATGGGGCTCTCTGCTCAGGGCTTGGTCTGTTCATTCTGGACCCTAACATCTGAGAAGGAAAAAAAAAAAGTAGATGAAGCTTTTTTTCAATGAAAAAATACCACCATAGCCCTGCTTTTCAGATATAAATCAAATATGGAAAAAAATTCAAGAAACTAGGAAAGGAAAGATGTTCCTTATATAATAATGGAAAGGCAGAAGGAGAGGAGGGGGTTCATTCTGTACAACAGCTAAAATTACAAAGAGAAATCAAGTAGAATTTTAAAATAACACAGCTCAAGTCACAATAAAGGTAAAAGTTAATAGAAAATTGTATATTACTTATGAAATTTAAAAATACAAGACAGAAAAAAAAAAAAATACAAGACAGAAGGCTTTAGAAACCAGGGAAGTACAGGAATCAAAGATTAAGACAAAAAGGCTAAACCCATCATTTAAGTTAAACATAACAAAAGTGAAAAATAGAGATGTAAGATTAAGAAGAGGGAAAAATAAAACTTAAAAAATTATAGAAACTATTGTAATACTCTTTTAAAAGTTGAGTGGTTTTTTTTTTTTTTTTTTTCTTTTCTTTAAGAAAATAACCTGGTACTTGAAAATTAGAATGGGGAGGGGAATACTCCACTTAGAAGTGAAGGCTGTAACTAATGCGTGCTGGGTCTGATCGCTTGTGGGGTCTCTCTGGAAAGGGCAGCTGTCCTCCTGGGCAGAGGAGGACCAGAGTCTGCAGAGGTCTGCTCGACGTCCGTCGACGTTGTCTGATCTTTGCACCCACCCTGATAAGCATCTAGAAGGTGGGGATGCTGTGCTGGTAGCTCAAACCACAGTCTGCGGCCAACTCTTCCTTGAAACTGGGGCATATAGCAGGTGATAATTTCAGTTGTCCTTGCATAAGGCCAGTCCTCGCTGGCCCTGCTCCTGTCATCTCACTTGCTGCTTCTTGAACCTTCTATATTAAGAGACCCAGGAATAACCAAATCCCCTTTGTTTTTATTCCTGGTGGCTCACTTGACATGAATTGCATAGAAACGGAAATAGAGGGACATTCTTGGACTTGGGTTCAAATTTTTGGACTTTGGGTTCAAATCCGAACTGTACCCATTGCTCCTAGCTTTGTAACTTTTAAACCATTTTATCAATCTCTTTAAACTTCACTTGTCTCATATAAAAAAGGGGGAGAGGATTGAAAGAAATCTACCCTTTTAATTATAGAAATACAAATATTTTTTAGATTGTGAGCTAGTCTAGGCCACCAGCCACTTCTTATTTGCCTTTGTGTCATCAATACTTGGTAAACTTCCCAGTATATGGTAAATATTTAATGTCTTTCTCATGTATATGTGTATATAATAATAATAAACCCAGTTTTAAATTATTACATTACTATATGCCAGGAATTGTACTATGCCTTTTACTCTGATTGTACTCATGTCAATTATTCCAAAAACAGAACCCCAAGGTTTGTAATATCATGATTCCATTTTACAGATTAGGCTTAGACGTAACTCGCCCAAGGCCACCTAACTAGTGTTTAGTGTTTCAGGAGCGCCCAGATTTTCAGTGTGCCCAGGAGTTGAGAAAGCTTACGTGGGAACTGAAGAACAGTTTAAAAAGCTACCCTGATACTCAGGTGACTTTTTGGGAGCTTTGTCTGCAAATAGCTCATCAAAGTATCTTCTCAATGTTCACAGTAAAGCAGGAGGCCCAGGCCAGTTTGGTCAGGACCCTGAGTGTGAATCCTGGGTAGATTGCTTCCCTGGGCCTCTAGGTGGCAGCTTTCCAGCCTATCCTGTCGCAGTGTTGAGTGGCCATCCTTTGCCTCTACCTGTTGGGGCAAGTAGAGGCTTCACTACTGCTCCAAGAACTGACAGCCATGAAAGTTTAGGGCCATGAATTCCTTGTATTCTTTGGCCCAAAGGGCAAAGTTAGGTATCTAACCTGATAGAGTTAGAAAAGACGACCAGCATAAACTAAAGAGATGGGTGGCTAGCTGATGCTGGGTGGAGGGTGGGGAGGGAGTGGGATTTATCAGAGCCTGAGTCCTCCTGTCTCAGAGAATGCAATGCTAATCTCTCATTTTTTTTTTTTTTTCCCTGTTACCTTCCTATTTAGGAATCTGACCCTAGAGAATTACTTTGAGCAGTTGTCACTCCAGATGGATGTATGTATAGGGCTATGTTGTCTCTGCAATTAGCATAAATACACTGGAGCATAACCAGTAATCCCAGCGTGTGAGCAAAGCCCTCATGCCAAAATACACCAAATGGATCCTTCTAGTACATATTGGATCCTTAGTGAAACACTTCCTACCCCTGCAGCTGCCAACACACACACCCCCCATACACTCCCCCCCCACACAGACACACCCACCACCCCTCATTTCTTGTTTCTCTTGTTTCCTACACAATGAAGGGGAAAAATCGAGTGGAATAAATCTCTTAATTGTTTTTGGAGGGAAAGAGGATTCAGTTATGAAGTGACAAGAAAATAAAGCAGCGAGAAAAACAGGTTCACGATTGCACTCAGTTTTGCTGAGGGAAACAGGAAAAGATGAGCAAGAAATGAGGCTTAATTTTAATGAAGGGAAATTTGCAGCTAAGTAAAGAGATTGCAGGAAGTGGGAGTGCACAGGCTTCCAGCAAGAGCAGGGCCTTACATTCTATTGTGATGGACAAGATTTTGTTCTTGAAGGAATAGCGGCAGCACACAAAAGACTGAAAATCAGAAAGTGTTTGAGGAAGAGAACAGGACAGGCGGCTGTGATGCTGGAAAGAAGGGGCTGCTTTCTTCCCAGCTGAGCTCTGGAGAGGTTGATTAAGGACACGTCTCTCTCATCCTCTCATTCCTCGTCTTCTTCTCTCTGAGCGTTTGTACATGGAAAACATGTTGCATATCTTGGCAAAAATTCCTCCTCTCTGCCTAGAGGAACTTGATCAGATTTTCCAATAATGAGAGGGTCTTGAGCCATTTTAAAATCTCCTTACCATTTCTTACCTATTAATAGAATTAAAGTTGATAAATTCTAATATACTAAAAGTAGAATATATATGTCTACATGTACAGGGTTTAGAAAATATCCAACCACATATATCTGTGTTTTTCATAGCACCTGGCTCGATACATTCCAGATAGCCCCAGTTCGTGTGTGTATATACACATATACATACATATCTATGCAATCTCACTATTTGGGGGTTCTTTCTGTATTTTGATAGGTGTTCAAATGACTTCAGTGGGAGTGGAGTTTTATTGGCATGAAATGACAAAAGGCAAAATGCCTCTACTTCCTTGTTGGAAGTACATTTACAGGTGTCTGAGCAGAATTGGCTCACTGAAACATAGATCGATTTGGGAATGATCCCCTCCCCCACCACCCCGTAATGCAATCTAATATTTAAATGGGTGAACATGGAGGGCAAAAAAATACTTTGGTATATGCTTAGGCCGAGATAGAACACAGCTCATCTGAAGCAGACCATAGTGAGAACTTACCTTGTTTTTGATGCTAGAGCCCGGATTAGGAAGGGTGTACGGTACCTGGGGGCAGCACTGAGACATTTCCCTACTCCCTGCCAGCACCATTCCCAGCTCCCTGGAGGACAGGCCTCATCCAAAGGACACATGCTGAGTTTCAAGAATCTGGAATGTAGACTATAATACTTGCAAATCCTAACCAGAGGCATAGAAAAAGAAATTCTAGGATGTGGAGGGGTCCAGATGGAGAGCATATAATGATACTATATGTAGAATATACATATGTAGAATTACATCCACAATACCATGTTCTCTTCTATATATGTTCTATATATCTATAATATTATAGATCTAATTCATATAAGTATATGTAAATCTATAAACTAAAATTTGATTCTCTGTGGGCTAGAAAGTGTTGGCATGCGGTGCTCTGTGGAAGAATAAAACAATCCCAACCTCTTTCTAATTTGGGCCTGGTTGGTGACAATTAAACACTGCCCCACAGCAGAAGAGTGAGGCCTGCCCAACACTTGCTGGGAGGCAGCCTGCTTGGGGCATAGTCAGTCCTATGAGCTTCTTAGCAGTTCCTTCTAAAAAGGGTTTCCTTCCCTTCCTGAGCAATGTGATTTTATGCAGACCCAGAATTCCTATTCTTCATATTCTTAGAAGTTCTAGATAACTTCAGCCAGCAAAGTTATTCTTCATCTTGATTCCAACCCTGCATTCTTAGATAATTGATTTTTTCACTTCGGCTGAGCAGAGGCATCATGTCTGTAATTACAAAGTGGTGGCGTGCCATCCCCAAATTCTTATTTTCTTTTTTTCCCGTTTCTTCCAGAAATGCCTCACACCTTGGGGTTGAGCAATGGGGAGGAGGCAATCTCTTCAGACCGTGGAACAGGCTGGGATCAGAAAACATTTGCAGTGAAAAGGAGAAATTTTTAAAAAGGCCCTCTTCAAATATTCAGGGAGAGCCACAGAATGCTGAAGTAAATCCTTATCAGGAATTTTAATGAGCAAAATAAAATATGAAATCTGTGTGATTAAAATCAAATCTTTCCCTTCTGCTCGGCTAGAGCAAGCTGCCAAGTCGGAGGCACAGGGAGGCCTTTTGTATTTAATTACTGCCAGGGTTTTTTCTCAGTTCAAAGCTCTTTCCTAAGCCCCCATTGGGGTAATGGAGAACTTGAGAGAATAAGCTCCCTCCAAGTGATTTAGAGTCCTGGACAACAAACAATAAACATTTGGACTGAATTGGAGACATCAAGCCAGTTTGCCTTAATTTCCATCCCTGATTGGGGAGGTGGAAAGTGAGCTTTAGGGGAACCGAAAGATTGGACCACTCTCGGCTTTTCCAGAACAGCCCTGGGTCATCACCAGGTTCTTTGTCTCTTTCCTTTATTTTCTCACATCATTTCCTTACGTCCATCAAGCTCTTGGTGGTTGGACAGGGGACGAGTCCACCCTTCTAAGCTCCACGACTGTCTGAATGTGAAACTTGTGTTCATTTCTCACTCCTCATGGCCTGTTTGGTGCCTGTGCCCTCTTGGAGATGGGTCAGGCCTACCAGCTGCCTTTAGCTCCAGCTCCAGCTCCTGAACTCTACGTACTGACCAACAGCCCAGTAGCATAACCCAGAAGACATGTCCTCAGTCCTGGAGCAGCCCTTCCACATTGGTCACAGCAGTTACTTTTTCAGGTGCCTGTTAATTTCAGGTGACTATTTATGCAGAGCCTGCCTCTTTAGTCCTGATCATATTATCTTTCTATTTACATTCAAATTTGTTTCATTCCAAGTAGTGATTTCATCGCCTTTGTCCTTGCGAGGGTGTTTTACGTAAGCAATAGAATTGAATACAACACAAGTGGGCCGCAGAGACTCTCCAGAAATCCAATCTCCTGCTTCTCAGATGAGGAGGTGATAATTGGTGTTTTGCCACCAGATATCCTCGGATGGACTGTGAAGCTGGTGTAGCCCTGGCACAGGCCTTTCCCCAGATTGTTGTTAAGTAGGAGTGAAACAGGAGAAGGAAAAGGAAAAAGGACTATAGGTGCCCACGTCCCTGGGTACTTGCAGTGGCCAATGTACTGTTGAGCTGTTTCTTTTCCCTGCTCTTCCGTCTAATTCATGCCACGCGCCCTGTACTTAGATATGTTAGCAACCTTCTTGTTAAATCACATTTAATATTAACTCAATCTTACATATACCAGGTCTTGGGCAAAGAATCATTGAAAATACACACTTTGTAATTGTCCAGTTGCTTTTTCATCATTTTATTTATGGAGCAAATATTATGTGTCTGGTGCTGTGCTAATCTCCAGGAATAAAGCAGCAGGGTAGATGGGGAGATGACAGCTTGGACTAAAAACAAAATGGAAAGGAAAAAAAAAAAAGGATATATTGAAAATTGTTTTGGAGATGGAGCCAGGAGCTCTGGGTGATCTACATGGCATGAGGAAAGTGGAGAATCAAGGATTAATTGGCTATTGTTGGTTTCAGCCATTGGGTCAATCAGTGGTAGCATTTTTGCATCTTGGGAAAGATGGGAGGACTCTTGTCAAATGTCTGAATAGCTGACATTTTTTTCCCTGATCTTGAATGTGGTAGTATAACCAGCACATACCACAATCAACTGGTATATGTTTAATTTTTTTTTTAAATATGTATGTCTGTATGAATAGACTTATTTGAATGATAGGACATAAGCACCTGTGTTTAAGAAAGATCCTCAGACCATTTTTTCCATATTTCTGGTTAAAAAGAGTACTGCTAAAAAAAGTCATTCAGACCACACATGAGTGTTAAGTGTGTGTGTGGGGGGGATGTGCATGTGTATCTGTATAATCCACAGAACTATGATATGTTTTTAATCTCAAGCTGAGTGCTCCAGATACCTGCCTTTAATTCATCTCTGCCCAATTACCATCAGTCGGTGGCTTAGGGAATGAATCTGATTTTAATATTGATCGGAACAGAGCCTAAGTAGGTAGATAAATGTTCTGAGTGGGAAAGATGCCGTGATGAATCCTGTAGCCATCAGCCACCTTTACATGGTTTTGAAATGTCTCTTTATCTCTTATTTTTTAAAACTAGCAGCTGCCTTTCATTTGAATAAATAATTGAAAGGTGATGGCCTGTGTTGAGAGGTACAAAATCTACGTGTATAATCTTTTTTAGCAGAGGCCTTCTCTTTGGAAATGCAGTTTTTGAGACTTCCTGGTTTGCAAATGCCGTCCTGTTGAAGTCTATACATACATCACACACTTAAGACTCACATATGGCTTGAATGACGCTTTGCAGCAGTACTCTTTTTAACCAGAAATATGGAAAAAATCGTCTGGGGATCTTTCTCAAACATGCTTATGTCCTACCATTCAAATAAGTCTATTTAATAGGAGTGGGGTAGGCCACAGACAATGTATTTTAAAAACACTACATATACATCACAGTCGGTCAAATGCAATGATCATGAAGAGGCCTGTTTGCATGGTTGAAAGAGTCACACAAGCATTTTCCTCTATAGCTACTACTCCAAATCCATGGACTCAAATTTGAGTTCCTAATAATTGTCTACGACTAGGTACATCTGCCTGATACTATATATTTTAGCTAAACTAGCACCAATAGCTAATCAGCATGAATAAACGAATGAATAATAATTCATTCATTCTTTATTTTTTTTGAGACAATCTCACTTTGTCACCTCTGATAGAGTGTTGTGGCATCACAGCTCACAGCAACCTCAAACTCTCAGGCTCAAGAAATTCTCTTCCCTCCTGAGTAGCTGGAACTATAGGTGCCTGCCACAATTCCCTGGCTATTTTTAGAGATGAGGTCTTGCTGTAGCTTAGACTGGTCTCTCATCTTGTAAGCTCAGGCAGTCCACCCACCTGGGCCTCCCAGAATGCTGGGATTATAGGAGTGAGCCTCTGCACTTGGCCCGCTAATCAGCATTATTATAAAATAATAAGATAAATAGGTATTTGCTGCACAGGAAATTAGAAGTGCTATAGAGAAGCTGATTTTATGCTTTTGACATAACCCAAATGATAGTTTAAGTTTCCTGTCCAGCCTGGCCCGTACTGTGAAAAAGTCTTTTCAGTTTCCTCAAGGTCCAAATCCCATCAAACTCAGAGTAAAGAAAATATTTAGGACCACACACAGGCACGCAAGCCTCCCATATGGTGATACGATCTATCTTTTGAATACACCATCCAAACCAACTAGGAATGAAATCAATTTAACCAAAATCAATGCTCTTTTGTAGAGCTGCTTAAACTCTAAGTGGAAATGAAACCTTTGAAGCTGCCTTCCCTGGGTGAATGCAGCACTTAGGGAGCTTTAGACGGATGCAGGAGCAGAAGCAATCTTCCACCACCCAGCCAAGCACCGTCATTCCAGAAGCTGGAGAGTAATTAAGGAATGGGCAGAAAAGGAATAATTGATGGTTTTGTTTTTTTACAAAATATTTCCTCTTCTTAATTTGTCCCTGAGACTGCGTGTGTGCTTGTCCCAGTACCCCCCAGGTCCTGGTCCCAGCTGCAGCAGATTCCACAGCCTCTTGCTCTAGAAGGACACAGCTGAGGAGTGACGAAAAGCCCCCTTTGGAAGGGGGGGCTGAAGCACTCCAGCTGTCTCCTGTCTCTTGAAGGAGAAGGCCTCTCTCTCTGCTGCCTTCACCTCCCCCCAGGCTGATAAGACCACAACCTCAGCCCTGAGCTCCTGTTTCTGCAGCTGTATTTCTGTGGCTATGTTCTGTGCACCTGGGCAAGCTCACGGGCCCCATACAACAGGTTCCTTTTCAGAGTTAACATCCAGCAGAGACTGTGGTATGGGAGAAAGGAGAGATGGCAGGGGGCCAGGAAAAGCATCCAATTCTAAATTGTGAGGTGACCGATGCCATTTATTCACACATTGGCAAAATTGGTTGATTGGGATGTTTCCAGGAAACAGCATAGTTCTGAAGAGTTTTTGTTTTAAATTCTAAAATGCATAGTTAAGGATGTTAGTTAGTATTCTGGGGTTGGCTAAATTATATAACTCCCTTTTAATTTTATGAAAGGGAAAGGTGAT
Organism: Loris lydekkerianus; assembly: GCA_963574355.1. NCBI lineage: Eukaryota > Metazoa > Chordata > Mammalia > Primates > Lorisidae > Loris > Loris lydekkerianus. Next base: position 44,493 of record CAUYPK010006100.1, on the reverse strand, counting down.
AAGAGCTAACATTGATTAGGTGTTTATGATGTTCTAGGCACTCCAATATTTGCTTCATGCAAATTATCCCATTTAATTACAGCAAGAAACCCAGAATTTCTGTTCCTATTTTATGTGTAAGGAGCAGATCCTCAGAGATGAGAACTTCTCAGGAACCTTATGTAGAATGAATGACTGAACTGGAATACAAAGCCAGCTCCAAATGGCTGACACAGGATCATAGGGTCAGAATAAAAACGTTGTGATTGACAAGAAGGCGGAGGAGGGGAGGAGGGAAAGAGGAGGAGGTAGAAGGAGATGATGAAGGAAATGGTTCAAAATCTCTTTTCAAGAGCGGCACCTGTGGCTCAGTGGGTAGGGCACCAGCCCCGTATACCAAGGGTGGCAGGTTCAAACCCAGCCCTGGCCAAACTGCAACAAAAAAACAGCCGGGCATTGTGACAGGCGCCTGTAAGTCCCAGCTACTTGGGAGGCTGAGGCAAGAGAATGGCCTAAGCCCAAGAGCTGGAGGTTGCTGTGAGCTGTGTGACACCACGGCACTCTACTGAGGGTGATAAAGTGAGACTCTGTCTCTATTAAAAAAAACAAAACAAACAAACAAAAAAAAAACTTTTCAAATAGATTGTCTCTATTGATTAATCAAATAGTTGATCAACTTATAAAAATTAAGTGTGTCATTCAAGTCATTCAATGAGTTTCAGTGGATATTAGGGAAAAATAAAATTTCATTTTCAAAGACACTGAAAATCATCCAATGTGATGGGAAATGGCTAGTGAAGAGCACAGCGTTTTAGCAGCAGGGACAGAAATGGCTCCACTATTGCCATTCAGTCAGTGTCAAGGACAAAGCTGAGTTAAAACTGGTTTCTCCAAGGCACTTTCTAGAAAGCTTTAAAGGCAAAAAAAAAAAAAAAAAGTCATTCCATATCAACCTAATGCCAGTACCTTGGAAATTCTAGAAAATTCTATGTGCTGAACTCAAGCAAAAGCTTTTGTGCGCACTGAGATGTCACAGAGTCCTTCTGTCCTGTGCTTCCTCCAGGGCCAGCTCCAGGAGCTGTCAGGTGCACGGCTAGGCTCTCCGAGGTTGGCTTTCATTGTCTCTGTGATTTTTGCCATCTCCTTTATCTTGAACTTACTGGGTAACTTAATGCTCCGTCACTTAAGCCTTAGGCTGGTTCAGACTTACAGTAATAGAAGATGTGGCAGAGAGGAGCCCAAAGGGAAGAAAGCGAAATAAGAGTTTTATGGGGTTTTTAGTTTAGTTTAGTATGCCTAGTTGATTAGACAGTACGGAAAATAGGCGCTGGAATCATTGCCCCCCGTTTTAATTCATGGGTAATCTTCCTTTCTGGAGGATCACAGTAGGGTTACTGCTAAGTACAACACCTTCCCAGCCGTTCTGAAAAAAGAACTGGAGCAAAGACTTTGCACCCTGTCAGGAGCTCAAAAGAAGCCTCTTCCTGTGGTGAGGGAGGGGGTGGAGGGCCAGCTTCGGGGCCTGTCACTGTGCTGCGTGTGGTCAGTTCAGAGGCGATGAGAACCCACACCACGCCCTGATTTTTCCACGCACAGGCATCTGACCTGGGTGCACTGCTAGACCGGGCTGCTTGAATGTCTTGACTTTTAACACAACGTGTGATGAATTTAAAGAAAAAGCATCAAAAAGACATTTTCTCCCTGATTAGTGTCCTGGTTAAAACCATTCAGGTTTGAAGTTAAAATGTCTCATCATATCTGTCCAGTAAAATCACTGAGGCTGTGTGAAAAGCGAGTTTGGATACTGACATCCTACTTAGCTCAGCTGCCTAGTCCTGTGAGGACTTAGGCCTATGGGAGGGAGCTGGTCTAACACGTGTAGCTGCATTCTTCACTGCACTAAACAAGACCGAATGACCCGGTAGATATTGTCCAAGTGAACCCAGAGCTGGATGGCAATTAAGGGGTAAAAATAGATTTTTCATCACTAATACAATAGGGAAAAAGAGATGGGGGTCCAACTGGCTTAGTTCCAAATATACCCCGGGCAGGTGGGACTTGATGAGAATCAGCCAAGGAGCAGGATGGGAGTCAGTGGATGCTAACGTGCTAAGAGCAAACAGTGGGTGTCAGAGGATTCTGGCTACACAAACAGGGTCCCTGCTGAAGGAAGGACGGCCTGAAGACACCCACCGGGGCGTGGTGGAGAATGAGGAACCCAGTCAGATGTTCAGGATCATCAGACATGAAGTGCGCGGAGTTCTTGCTCAACTTAATTAGCAGGGTTCTTTGCTCCAACTGGATTTTATAAGGAAGAGCACAGGGCCTAGGAGAGCGTCCAAGAGCCCGACTCAGGTTTGATCAAGCTGAGAATCTTTGTCAGTCGAGACGTGTGTATGTTCTGATCTATAGTCTGATTCTCAGAAAACAGCTGGTGTGAAGCATCTGAGAAAAGTGTAGAAATGCTATACCAAGGGCACCTCGTGCACGTTTCCTTGAGCGTTTGTTTGCAGATTAGCTAACCTCTCTGTGCCTCAGTTTCCTCATCTGTAAATGGGAATTACAATCCCTGGATCCACCTGCTAGGGTAGTTCTGGAATGCACTTGAAGTAGTGGCAGTGGCTAGGATACACTTGACATATCTAGAGACAGGCCTGATAATAGGCCCGCAATGAACATTAGTTGTTTTGATGAAAAGTTCTGCAGGACTTCTCATATCACCATGTGCTTCCAGTACAACCCCAGCACTGGCATACTCAGGAATAGTCCACATGAGAGAGGTTTAAGAAACAGAAGGCAGAGATTGTGCAGTGGCTGGAAGCTACTTAATGTGCTGTTTGTTGCTGGGTTTTCCCATACAGGGTTAAGTTTATGTGTGCAGTGAGGTCAGGCAAAGCCAGTGGCAGAGGTACAGCAGCACACGCTCCGACACCCAATAGACATATGACAGATGCTGTCACTATGAGGCTCATTTCTACCTCCTTTGCTACTCCCATGATGACTACTTCTGAGACTGAAGAATGCCTTGCAATAAAAGCTTCCTGTGTCTCAGCAAGTAGCCCCGAGAAAAAGGAAATAAAGTGCACTGGCTTGTGTGGAGTCAAGGTTAATGAGCAAGGTTTGCACACACAGTCCATCGAGATGAGTCGAAGTTCATCATTCTATAGATCAGGAGCAAGGATAAACGTACTGAATTTCACTCATCCTGCAATATGTGTGTACTAGTTTTCGAATTTTAAAACATCCCTAAAATAGCGATGTGTTTGATTACATGTTATAAGTTAATCAGAAGTATTTTTTTCTTTCTTAGAGGACCATAGCAAAATGATGTATTTTATAAACAGTGGCGTTTTGGATTCAGTGAAATATGGTAATGAATTGAGTTTAGGAAAAGTATCCACTGAACACTGAAATATGTACACAAGTACACAAGGGATGGTGATGGCATTGGTTTCTTTCTTTCTTTCTTTTTTTTGGTGAAGTTTTTGGCTGGGGCTGGGTTTGAACCCACCACCTCCAGCATATGGGGCTAGTGCCCTACTTCTTTGAGCCACAGGTGCCACCTACATCGGTTTGTTTAAAGCATGTTGTGCCAGTCCTGAGTATCCTCACCTGTGTGACATTCATGCACATATTTACACCATATTATATAGCCACGCGTATTAATACAAATGAAACACAAAAGCTAAGTGTTTAAGACCAAAAGTTAAACATCATAAAACACAGCTTCTAATTCCTATTCTTATTTTCCTGGGAACAGAATAAAAAAGGCTATGATGCCTTTATTTTGTCTGCAAAGGGAATGTCTATATTGTTCCCAGTTGAGAGCTTGGCGCTCTCTCTGTTTAGGAACTATGAACATCCTTAGTTCCTATCCGTCCCCTGTAACTTTCTCTTTCCCACCCTCCTCCCTCTCTTCTCTGGCTGTGTGGGTCCTGATCCTGTACCTGGAATATGCCTTTATCCTACAAACCTCACCCTTACCTCCTTTTCCTGGAATGTTGGTCCGAAAACGCTCAGATTTTACTCTCTCCTTATACTTTCCCACCACCACCCACCTCCTCGTCCCTCTGCCTAATTTTTTCATATTTAGCACTTATCATAATCTGGAACAGTGTATTACTTTGGTATCTCCTACTTGGTGAGGACTCAACAAAAGCAATAAATCTCAAAGAGTTTGTTCTGCTACGTCCTTCAAACCTAGAACAGTACCTACTACATAGCAGAAACTCAATAAGCATCTGATGAATGAGTTTGTTGATGACGAAAGTATTAATGCTGTGGCTCCATGTAATATCAAGGGAAGTAAACAGGGACACAAAGTGGTTTTAAAGCTTCTACTCTAACAATGGCCTCAAATGTGAATTTCACCATGGCGTGACTTTGAAAAGAAAGATGTTTCCTTGTTGAATATTGGTGGGGATCTGTCTGAATGTCAATCCAGCATCTGTGTCCACCTTAAAAATGTGGAGGTTGTTTTATAAGCAAATGCATTTTACAGCACTCAAGTTAATACAATATCTCAGCAGCAGTATATCCAATGCTGACTGGGCCAATTGGCTTTTATTGCCACTAGATTCCACTTTAGAAACTTAACTGTATATTAAGTTTCATATTTTAAAGGAGGATAGGCAGATGCATTGCTTTCCTGGACCAGTCTGAAGCCTTCATTTTTTAAGTTAAAAATGTATACTAAGTGCTGTTAATAGAAAAAGGGATAGGAGCTAAGCATTCAGTTTATTTTTAATGAACTAGCAGGGCTCCCCGTCTTACCTTATTTAGCTAGCTCTTTCTTCAAACACATGAGTGTGCACACACACACACGCGCGCACACACATTGAGGTGTGGTTTTCAAGGTCCTATCATGTTTAGCAAATATTTCAGATGAACGATATGTTCATCTGTTACGCTGATTGCCAAGATTACAGCATGACAACAAACATTATTTGGGGGATAGAAGCTAAAATTATAGCCCACTCTCTGTGCCGTCTGCAGTGATGAACAGATGCACATTAATTTTTTGCAGCAATGTCCGTTGCTTGGGAGTCATGGACTCACGGAACACTGTGGCCAGCAGCACCTGATGACTCTGTAGTGGAGAACATTAAGCTAGTGGGCTTCTGATAAAGTCATACCATCAGGGACCCTTCCTAGGAGGTCATTAACAGTTATTATACTGGGAAGTTATATATGTGGTAGGAAATGGTGGAAGCATGAGTTTTTTTTTTTTTGTTTTTTTTTGTTTTTTTTGCTAATTATAGAAGGCAACATGGAAAACAGTGACAGAGGAAGACTCTGGCTCCATATCTATGCTACTCCTCACAGCTTAATGAATAGTATGTGGAATCCAGCCCACATTTCCAAAGCAAAGAAAATCCAATGAGGTTTCAAAATTTTCTTAGAAGCACATGTAGAGGGGGAAAAACCAAAAACGTTTACAATTGGTCACAAGTTTCAAATTGCTTCATTCTGGCATAAAGTTTGGAGGGCTGTTTTAGAAGGTTCCGTAGCCTATTGAATCTAATTAATTTGTAAAATGTGAGTTAGAGGTTTTTTTATGTTTAAAATTATATTCTGGTAGCAAGTAAGCAATTAATTTCTTCAAACTGATAATGTTCTCTGAAGCATTATGTTAGCTTTCTATGCTGGTATAAAAAATTTCTGAAAATGTAAGGGTTTAAAGCAACACAGCTATGTTTTCTTACAGTTCTGTGGGTCAGATGTCTGACTTGGGTCTCACAGAGCTAAAATCAGGGTGTCAGAAGGACTGTGTTCCTTTCTAGAGTTCTGGTCTCCAGGGGTCACCTGCCTTCCTGGGCTCCTTCCCCTGTACTGGAAGCCAGCCTCATAGCATCTCTGTGACCCTGTTCCAGTTGTCAGATCTCTTTCCCTGACCACGGCCTGGACAAGTTCCAAGACTTCTTTGAGAATCCATGTAAATAAGTTGGGCCCATGGAATAACCCAGCATCATCTTTCCATCTCAAGGTTCTTAGTTTAATCTCATCTTCAGAATCCCTTTTGCCATTTAAAGTAACACATTCACAGTTTCTTGGAATGAGGACATGGGCATGTTCAGGGGACATTATGCTGCCTACCAAAAATACATAAGACCCAAATGGTGTTGAATGAAATCTTCCTCCATCCTTCGGAGTTCATTCATTTGTGAAGAGTTACCGGTTAAAGACGCTTTGGAGCCAGGCACATCTGAGTGCAAAACCCGACTGCCTCATTCATTCATCCATCCATCCATTCATTCATTTATGTAAAACATATTTACTGAGTGCCTACTAAGTACTAAGCTTTATTCTGATCACTGGGGATATTGCAATGAATCAGACAAATTTTCTGTCCATAAGACATTTGTATGTAATGGGACAGGCAGATAAAATATAAATAAAGAACTGTATCATGTAATGTCAGATAGTAGTGGTACCATGAAAGTAAAGGGTAGTTCAGAGTTATGCCATGCGTGGAGGAAAATTAGTCACTGTATTTTCATCATATATTCATTCATTGATGTTGCCATTAAACTTGTCATTGGGTCTCTTACAGTGAACAGGGCATTACAAAAGTATTTTAATAGACATCTTATCCTTAAATCCTTGACATACATCTGCAAGGTAGTTGATATTTTCCAACTTTGTGAATAAGAAAACGGAGGCTTAAGGAAGTTAAATGACTCTTTATATGACTTTTTATTGTGTGACAGAGCAATCAAATGATCTCTGAGTTTTGGGCTGCCATTAGACTTGAACTTTCTAATCTTTACCTAGTAGGTTGTGACCCCCTTGTGGAAGGGACAGGAAAGCCTAGGATGGGGCTTGAAACCCTTATTTTCCTTCAATCCTGCGGTAATGCAATTTCTTTGAGCTTGCACTAATTTCCTTTTGATCATTATGGGGCTATTATATCTTTGATCAATCATTTAAATCTGTGTTTACACAGGCTGAGCAAAGGGAAGAGTTAGACAATTACCCGTGCCTTGGAACTAATTTAAACAGCCTATTCAGGGCTCCAGCTCATCCTCTCTGATTTCATTCTTTCTGCTCAGATACAGATGCTGAGTACACACAGATTGGTTGAAATGAGGGAGAGGACAGAAAGCAGAGAATCTGCAAAACAAGAGTCTCGCAATGAGGTGTTTTGTGTTTGTTGTCAATGATGTTGTCTTTTGTGGTGGTAATGGTTGTGGTGGGCATTCTTTCTCGTGAGGGGAGCGTATTTTTTTCTTTTGGTTGGTTAAATGTCCCCTGCTACATACATTTATCACTTGAACACATTTGTCTTAAAATGTTTTGGAGAGAATGTGGTTATAAACAATTTTTAGTCTCTATAGGAAAAAAAGTGTTCAGCATATGAGCCTCCAATTGGATGCCGTCTTTAATATCTGTCCTATAACTTCATTATATATATAAAATTTATGATTTTTTTTTCCCTCCTTATCACCCTGGAAAGAGATCAGTTTTCCAGCTTAGCTAGCAGGTGAGCACTGAGACCCTTTCTGCAGCAGGGAATGAGCGATCCTCCTGCAGTGAATTTCGTGCCTCGCCATAAGTCAATTTCATATCTCTTACTCTAGCTTTGGGCTGTGCTCTTGGTGGACAAGTGCTGTGAGGTCTCTGTCACAGCGTAACACTGTCCTTGTTTTTGTGCTGCTGCCTCATTTCCATGACGGAATGTCTGCTTATTCTCTCACTGCCATTGCTTTGACTTGTTCCCACATGCTAGACTGCAGCCCATGGTCACGGCCACCTTCCTTCCTGTGGGTGGCTAGCTTGCCACATCCCAGTTTAGCCTCCTCAATTCCTTGAAACTTCTCTTTCTTGACCCCTGTGAATCATACATGTTTGGGAACACCATGTCTTGTCTTCCTACTTGGAGTTTATTTCATCACCAAGAGCTGAACAGCCCACTCTCTTGTCCCCGAGCTTGTTTGAACATCAACAGTGTCTTTTGCTTTTAGAATCCTAAGACTTCACTGATAATGATGCACATTTGCCTGCCTAAAATCTCTAGAAAGTCTGGGCCAAATTCTCAATGCTTCCAGCAAACTGGGGGGAAAGCAACACGCTTCATAACCAGAGGGATAAGTGTGTTTCACATCTTTCCATCTGGGTTTCATCTTCCGCCCTCCCCATTGACCACATCTCCTCTCCCATGTCTACCCTAGAAGAGTTTCAAGGGAAATGCCACTAAGTGCAAAGGCAACACATTAGAAATCCAAAGCAATGCTTTAAAATGATGTTTTCCCCTGAAGTGTTAGCCTGAGAAAATAAAACTAAATGCCGGGGGGCGGGGAGGAGGGGAGTAGCTAACCCAACAGTGACGGAACAGGATTCTGAGCACAACATTCTCCTAAATGACAGATAGAAGGACTCAGAGCTGTGTAATACCTTTTATATTGCTGCCTGCCATCTGCTTGGCAATTGTTAAGCCTAAAATATTCAGGTAAGCTCCATTTTCTCCAATAGTGTGATGTTATGGAGATCTCAGCAGCCACTCATCTTTTTAAATGTCATTATATTTCACTGTTTTCCAGAACAAAGCAAACTATGTTGGCAGAATATTTGCATAGCAGACAGAGTTGCCTGGAAATACCAGGATAAACAGGGCAGGAATTCAGTACTATGTGACTTGTGGGTGGGAGCGAGTGATTCCATTTTCTTTTTGAACCTGGAGTTCAGGTTGAGGCTTCTCTTTTAACATGGGTTGAGTCTTTCCACCTGAATGCCTGGGGAGAAACAGACCTGCAAGTGGAGAATGAGGCTTGGACATTCAGCAAAAACTCAAGAACTCCAGGAGTGAAGGGAGCTCCTGTTTGTCTCTAACAAGGCCCAAGGAGGGAACCCAAGCAGAACGTGTCTTCCTTTTTTATTTTGTTCAGCAAGACTGTTTGTGGATGGTTTTACTATTCTGTTATAACTGGCGAAAAGAATAATTGCATCAAATATAGCCTGATGTTATCCCATGAAATATAACTTGCTTTGAGGTATCAATTCTGCCAATTATCTAGATTTTTAAATTAGGGATAAATGCCTTTTAAATAAAACCTGAGATTCACACATGATGAGCTGGCAGAATGTAATATGCATAAAAAGAGGTTTCAACTTCCGTATGATCCTGGTGTCCACAGAGATTCGTCTCTTCATTAATTTGTTCACGCAAACGTGCATTCAGCCCATGTTGTGGGCACGCAGTATTTGCCAGACACAACAGTACGTGGTAAGAAGGCAGCGATGAATAAGCCTGTTCCACAAGAGTTTGTAAAACAAGGCTTTGTGAACAGGAGTTAAATTTGAGTCTTCCCCTCCATCCTCCCTCCTCTTCATCATTCATGCTCTTTCTCTTTGATTTTTTTTTTTTCTCCATCTTCATGCTCCTAACGAATTTCTAGATGCTGACTACTTCACAATTTATATTTCCAATTTCCATCTCTCTCGTACTCTAGACGCATTTATCAAACTGCTTCATTTGCATGTCCATCTGCATGTCCCAGAAGCACCTCAAATTCAGCGTGTCCCAGAATGAAATTCTCTTTGCCCTCCAAGCCTGCAATCCCAGCCGATTTCCCCACTCTGACAGATGCCACTCATCCACGTGCATCACCTCACCTGTCACCTACCACTGTCCTACTGAGGGATTGTGCCTCATTTTTCTGTTCTGTTTTTTCTGTCCCCAAGGTCCAACGCAGGACCCCGTATTGCATTTAGTTGTCATGTCTTCTTAGGACTCTCTAATCTGTGACTGTTTCTTGGTCTTTGTTTATCTTTTGTGACCTTGACCGTGTTCAAAGAGTACTGGTTCATTGCTTTGTGTAATATTTCTTAGTGTGGGTTTGACTGCTGTTCTCTCATGATTGGTATAAGACTGTGATTTACTAGGAAAGCTATCAAAGAGGTTCTGTCCCTTCACAGTTCAGGACAGCAGCAGGTGTATGATGTTGACAGGTGTCTGATGTTGACAGGTGTCACTCTCTGGTGATGTCATCCCTAATTCCCTGGTGAATGTGGGGTTTGCCAGAATTCTCCCTTGTGAAGTTACTTTTTTTTTCCCTTTGTAAATATTTAGGGGGAGAAACGTATCTTGTTTCTGCTTAAATGTATGCCCATTTATTTTTAGCATTGATCAATGATTTCTTTTTTTTTTTTTTTTTTAATTTTTTTCAAACTAATATAAGGGTACAATTTTTAGATTACATTGTTCTCAGTTGCAGGGTAAAGTTGCATTTATAGAAGAGGCCCTCACCCGGAGTCGTGTTACAAACCCTCACATTGTACCCAGTAGGTGAGAGCCTGCCTCATGCCTGCCCTTCATCAATGATTCTTGCCTGAAGCAATTATTACTATAGATTTCTAATGGTGATTTTCTGTTTCCCTGATTCTTTCTAAGTGTGTTAATTGGGATTCTCCTTCCAAGTAAAAGTGGTCTCCTCCTCCATTTATTTAGATATTTAGTTAATTATTTATACCAATATAGACTCATGGCTGTTATATTGATCTGTGTTATTTGTTTCTCAATCTGTTCCAGTTCTAGTTATTGGGAACTCTCCCAGCTTGGCTCTTTTGTGTTTTTAAAATGCACACAACTCTCTTTAAAAGCGTTTTCTTAGTAGACCTTCCATTTGATCCCACAATCCCATTGTCTCCCCAGAAGAAAAAATCTCATTTTATCACAAAGGCATTTGCACTTACATGTTTATAGCGACTGAATTTATAATCACAACTATGTGTAAACAACCCAAGTGTCCATCAACGCATAAATGGATTGATAAACGGTGTTACATGTAAACCATAGAGTACTATTCAGCTATAAAAGAAGATGGAGACTTTACATCTTTTGTGTTTACCTGGATGGAGTTGGAGAACATTCTCCTTAGTAAAGTATTTCAAAAATGGAAACGCAAGCACCCCATGTACTCAGTGCTAATTTGAAACTCGAAGATGAACAAGAACAGGCCCACAAGAGAGAAAATCACAAGTAAATTCAGGAAGGGAGGAGAGGGGAAGGGGAGGGAGGAGTGTATTTGGTGAGCTCCCACCTCATGGGTACAATAAAGTGGTATGTGGAACACCTGAGTGAAAGACTCAGCTACAACTTGGACATTACCTAACAAACTCAAACAATGTCACCTAACTGTATGCATCCTTATATTAATCTGAAATTTGAATAAAATTAACTGGAAATGGAAAAAAAGCATTTTCTTACTTTTGGCAATAGACAATGTTACAATTTCTTATTTTTCCAGTCCTATCCCTGAAGTCTGCCAATTTTCTAAGGAGCTTTTTATTATTTGAAAAATAGTATTTAGAAACCAAGAGCTCGATGATGAGTGTGGTCATGGTTTCTGTGGGTTGACTGTCTCTACTCCTGTTGGGTGGATGGGGTTAGAAGACATATGAATGGACACCAGTGAACACGTGAACACAGCCCTATCTATCTTTCTTTCTATATATTTGTTTGTGTATTTTAAAATCCCTTGAGTCCCTATCAATGCATCTGGCCCTATTCAGCCCCACATGGTTTATTATGGTCTCTTCTCTTTTCTTATTTGAAACTCTCCAACAGTGAGAAACCTGGCTCTCATTACCTGCAATGTATTTGTTTATTTGTTTAACCCTAATATGCAGAAAAGTTGTTTCAGAATTGCTAATATCTTTGCCCCTGTGAGAAAAGGGAAAACACCAAGTAAGGTACAATTTTTGTGTATAGTTTTTTTCTGTTTTCATTTTTACAATAAACTATACAAACTAAGCTTTTTATTTTTTTATTTTTCTGCTGGTTCTACCACTGAAACTGATATCCCTTGTGAGTCTTTTCCACTTCTGATGCATTTTTCACATGGCAGTCAGAACCTAAAATATAAAATCAGATTATATTGCTCTGCTGTTTAAAATTCTTCCTTAACTCCCCTTATCTTATAAGACAAAGCCTCCCATGTTTGGTATTGCATATAAAGTCCTTCCCAATCTGGCTATTATCTCATCATTTGGTTGTTAGATTTATAGCCTCAGCATTGAACCTGATTCAGAACTCTCTGTATGTCCATTGACTGAAAAAGATGTGTAAAACCTTTTGATGAATAAAAACACTCTAACAGCAGTAAGTCAGTGATGATTTCTCTGAGAAGTAAAAAAATTAAGAGAGAGCTCAGAAGCAAGATAAGAGAAATAAGACTGGGTGAGTGTCTGCTGTGTGTCAGGCACTTTCTGAAGTCGTCTTCCTCAGACTTCTCGCCTCTGTGAATGTGGCACAGGTGATGTCACAGACATCGGAATCCAAGCAGACCTGCGTTCCAACCCCACTTTGCTACTTCACGACTGCATGTGAATCCGAAGTCAGTGCTGCTGGCCTTACACCATCCTCCTCCTCCTGGAAGGGGCTAATACGGAGTATCAGAAAAATTGATGTGTGATCTGAGTCAGGAAGGATAAAAATGCATTCACCATAGACATGCTGACAGTCGAAAGAAATGCTCAGGAAAGGGCCAGGGGAGCATCTGAAAAACCAACTTCAGTCTACTCCAGTATTTTCCCTGGCTACTCTTATATATATATGGTTCATGTGCACTGTGTGTGAACATATTTTGCAATATCATTTCATAGAAAGGTTATGGAAATCAGAATTGGAAGTTTCATTCCGGGCGTGGCTGCACCCTGACTAGCTACGTAACCTCAATCTTGCCAATTCGTCGTCTTGAGTATTAGATTCTCCCTATCTTAAAAAAAAAAATAACCTAAGGAGTTGAATTTGATGGTGTCTGATGCCTTTTTTTTTTCTCTTTGCTTTTGGGATATAACCCACTTTCCCTAGCTTTGACTCCCACTGCCCCTCCTATACTGCTAACACTCATTTAGTTTTACTTTCCAAATGGACTGATAAATGCTATGCCTATGAAACTCACAGATGGGAGGAGCCAGATGGTGAAGTGACTAGAGAAAAGCAGAGCGTGGCTACAAGGTAAACCTGACGTACCAGCTTTGAGTTTGCATCATTACCAAGTTATTGAACGTTCAAAATATTATAAGTTAGCCACTGTATAGTTGGCACAACGTTATCCACTCACAACACGAATAGTGCCCTGAAGTTAACTCATTTTCAATTTTAGGCCTCCTATTATGTAGCCAGCTACATGTATCTCTATCAAGGATGACAACAGAAAAACAGAAACAGATTGTGACATGGAAAAATTTTGCTAAAGAAAAGCTCGGAACCCAGGCAAATCATGAGCTGGCATCAAATTGTAGAATGTTCTTTCCTGTGCTCTTTCAAAGTTGGGACCACCCTTGTATCCCTTCATCATTTAAACTGCGAGGAGTTAACATATCCTCATTTTATTATATCAGGTTTTTTTTACAATTATGTAAATTTTTCATTTTTGTCATTGTGTTTCATGGTGCAACTTTCATAGAAAATGAGGACTATAGCTCACATGTATATGCTGGTGTCTCTGCTGAGTTGCTCCATATGTTCAAAACTTGTATTTGATAGCAATTTCAAGACAAGAAAATGTTCCCTGTAAATTAAAGCCAGTGTTGACTTTGGACTGACCTAATCAAACCATCATTCCAAGTTAAGAGCCATCATTTTTTGTGTGTTTGGTTGGTTGGTTTTTTCTTTCTTAATATAATCACGTTCACTTATGAACTTGTCATTAGTTTTGAAATTTTGCACTGTTTCTGTTTCACTTAGATCCACAAAGTTTCTGAATTATCAATATGTGGCATTTATAGCTTTCCTAGGGTATTCAGAACTACAGACACCTGTTTTATTGAGTTATAATACAACCTTCAGACAGAAACACAGAGCTGGGATGCACTGGCAATTCCAGGACGTGCCACTGCATGCTGGTTAGGGCAGTGAATGGTTACCCTGTTGTGCTTCCAATTCAGATATGTTGCAATATTTAAGAGAGTGGAAAAGTACTTCTAATGGTGATATACCTTAAAGCACCTGCTTAGCTCTCAAAGGCTCTTCAGGCAATGCACGGATGCTCTTTCAGCGGAAAATAACTATGTGAAGGTCCTTATTATTTAAGACTTCTAAATAAGCCAGATTTACCAATGTCAAATTATTGTAGAGTCGTTTGACCCCATATTTATTTCTAATTTCCACAAGCTGTTGGTAAGAGCCGCTATAAATCAGGTTGCCATTGATCTTGGCTCCTGTTTGTGCAATTCTAAGATGAACTGCCTATGATCAACAGAAAAAGACTATTGCTCTGAGAGAATGCCTGCGGAAGGAGGTCCCAGGGTGCCCTAGGAATGTTTATGGGTATTAATTATTCAGGGCAGAGGAGAGGCAGACACCTGTGTGCATAAGTGAGGTGGAGGAGAGCCCTGATGTATGAATCCATACATCAGGAAATCTGAGAGCACAGAGTAGTGAAATTTGTCCTTAGAAGAAAGATTGGGGAGAATGATAAGCATGGCTGTAATAGGCAATCACTTAAAACTATTGATTTAATTAAAAGTAACTGCATATCCTTGTGCAAGGCACTTAAACGATCCTCACAGCCAGACTTCCTATACTTCATGGGATTTTTATTTGAGTTCTCTGTATTCTTAGCTGAAGGGAAGACTCTTCAACCTCCCACAGGGCTTTGCCATTTCTACATGCAATAAAAATATTTGTGAGTCAGTCATCCCTTTCTGATGTTGGCATCTTCATGTTGTTTTGGTTGAGGGGGTGCAGGGGGAAGCTGCAGGTCTGGAGAACAGTGTAATGATAAGTATTCATTGAGTCCCTCTAAGACACTCACAGTGCTCTTTGCTTTGAGTCTGTTACTTGTATAATCTTCCTACTGTCTCTGTGCAGTATTAAGAGAAAGGGGATTTTTTTTTTTTTTTTTAATAAGACTAGGAGAAAGAAAGAGCATGGTTTCCGTGATGGAGAACAGAGTTAGGAATCAGATTCTGTTTATCATTCTCTGCATAAAGAGCTGCAGGGTAAAGGAGATGCTTGCTCCACCTGAGGTACAGTCTCCCACCGTGTCCATTTGGCAGTTTATAGTTGTATCTTGGCTTAGGTAGGTCTCCTTATCCATAAACTAGAATTTGAGAAATTTGGTTATGATGCAAATTGCCATGAATGAATCATATTTTTCTATTTCTGCTTCATAATTAGAAGCTTATTTTTATTAGGAAAAATAATCCCTCAAAACAATTTTTGGCAAGGAAAGAATTAGAAGGTGGTTAAGATCTACGTTTCAGGGTGCTGGGGATTAGTTGTTCACTTTCCATAGTAACATTTGAGTCCGTTTAAAAATTCCTACTGTTAGATTCATGGATTTTAGGCTACCGTCTTTCATCTTGACCCAAATGCTTGGAAAATCCCCACATCTTGACATTTTTGCTTTTGAGAAAGTGTTGGCATAGGATGGCCAAGCAAATGGTGGTTCCCACGTGCACACGGTGGAGCTAGGATTACAAATCCTCCCTGGACATTGCTTTTGCATCTGTGAAACGGAAGTCATCCTAGGTCTCAGTTCATAGTACGGTTGCAAGGTGCTGCTGTTTACTCAGTTAATTCTTCTCACGCTGAGGCCTGTCAGGTATACTTCCTGGAAGCTGAGCTCCATAAATAGGACTTATTCAGATATTTTGCTCCCCTCTTCTCGTTATCTTAAAAATGAAAAGGCTACATTACGGTGACTATAAGCCTCTCTTCACAACGGACATTTGCTGTGTTGATGAGTTTACTCTGCATGTTAGGTCTGCTGGCTATAGACTCTTAGCCCCCTTGTGGATTCAGCCATCCAGTGCCCTGTATTCCCTTGTGTGAGTATCTACAAATTTCAAAGAGCTTTGCAAAATAGAAATGACAGCACCGGAATTTATCAGTGCTATGGCTAAAAATGTTACACATAAAGCTGAGTGATTTTCACATTAAGTTGTTCCAGTAGTTATTAAAGTTCAAATCTACAACCAGGAACATAGAATGGTGGTGATAGAGTTATCAGTCTCCCGTTCTTCACCTTGATTACGTGGGCAGCACAAAGAAACCCACTCCATGTGTATAACTTGTTCTTAGTGACCCTGTTTGGCAACTTTTCTTCTACCCAGATGTCTTTTTAAAACTTGTTTCTATGTACTTTCCAGAGGGGTCACATTTCAAGCTGCCCTCTCATCATTTATTTGTGCTAACTTGCAAATGACTGATACTAGATTATCAATAATGTGCTCTCCATAATAGATCAAGGTCAATCTTAGAACACACCTGGTAGCATATTTTCTTAAGATCTTATTCAACATCAGATAGGATTCAAATATCCATTGTGATGCAAGTTATTAATAGGATCCAGGTGTTCTTTGTGTGTTAAACTTTCTGGCTCTATTGTTTAGTGAAACACTAACAAACCAACAGGCCAATGAACAGCAGACTCAGCAATCAGCCATCCCGAAACCATCCAGCATACCATTTTCATTCTTTTATGCAGTAGGTAGATGGAGGTAGAGAGAGTGTGATAAGGCACATTTCTGTTGGAGTTTTCTATTCTCGTGCCATGCATATGATTACCTCCTGGTAAGGAAATTGGTTCTACATGCTTAAATACTTTCCAAGTACCACTTTTCCCTTATGCCAGCTTCCATTTCCGTGTCTTAATTGTCTCTCCTGTGCACTGTGGGGCTTTACATTTTCCCTTTTTTCCTCCAACTTCATTATCCAAAACAGACGTCAGTGTATTTACTTTTATGTTGCATTTTCTTTTCAGAGTTTTCTTTCACTTCTTCTTTTTTTTTTTTTTTTTTAGTTGCAAATATCTCATAACCTAGATTATCCCAAGTCATCCAATGTTCAGGTATCTTGCTCAATAACCAATATCCAAACTGACTTATTTCATGAGAAGTAGTATTCCACAGAAAAGCTTGGAATTCTAGGATGTTGCCAAATTATCTAACCATTCCTAAGCTGAGTTAACTCAGTAGTATTAGAGAAAAGAAGAGCTTTGTGTGCACTTTCTTAATTATGAAATGAGTTAAAGTATTAAGTGACTTAATTATTTGAATTAATTTTCATCACTGCATCCTAATATGAGACATCACATCCCTGTAACTTGTGAGGCTCTCATCTAATCAATTCAATTCATAAACATTTAGATTCAGAGGATAGGTTGAAATTTTTATATTATCTGAAGGAATAGAGGGTAAGGAATGCTAAGTTCCATGGGATTTAAGAAATGGTATAACATATTTTAAACCAATTGGAGCAATTAATTCTAGGATGAAGGTGGTGTGATGCTATTCTCCTGTGTCATGTGGAATTCCTTTCATACACCTGTATTGTCCTTGCCTATTCTTCCACCTGCCCTTTTCTTTTTGCAGTTTTTGGCCAGGGCTGGGTTTGAACCTGCCACCTCCAGTATATAAGCCAACGCCCTACTCCTTTGAGCCACAGGTGCCACTCCACCTGCCCTTTCATTACTGATGTGATCTCTGCCTCTGTTCATACTCCAGCTCACTTCAAATCTCTAAAAGAAGGTTTTAACAATTATTCTAGGTCACAGTGGACTGCCTCTTATAATTTTTCTGGCATTCATAGTCATGTAACTAAGCAAAATAAAGCCTTGTCTTGACCCTTCATTGGATAACATCTTCTATATCTTTCCAAGCCTCTCAAGTCCCCAATAAAATTATGTATGTGGACTAAATCTACTTCATACATTTTTTTCCCAGTGCTAATATGTAGTGATTTACACTGATGCATACTTGTTACTTCAACCATATAACGCCTGATGATCCTAAGAATATGACTGACTGAAATTGTATTAACATATTTTTTAATCTGTCCTTATACTGTTTTATATATCCTCAATGCCCAGATTAAGTTGCTTGTTGATGAATTATTTCCCTATCCTTCACACAGAAATATGCACAAACAAGTAGATCTTTTCTCTAAAGAAACCGTGAGCTACCTATCTTAATTATTTTGTGTCGCTATAAAGGAACACCCAAGTCCAGGTAATGTACCTTATATACTCGAGTATAAGCCGAGTTTTTTTTGGCACAAAATTTGTACCGAGTTTGGGTTTTTGGCACAAATTTTGTGCTGAAAAAACTCGGCTTATACTTGAGTATATAGGTACTTTTTTTTTAAAGAGGTTTATTTGGATCACAGTTCTGATGTCTGGAAAAGTTCAACATTTTGGGGGTTGCTTCTGGCAAGAGCCACAGGCTGCTTCCACTCCTGGCAGAAGGTAAAGAGAGCAGGTATGTGCAGAGACCTCATGGTGAGGGAGGAAACAAGAGGTGTGGAGAGGTGCCTGGCTCTTTTTAACAATCAGCTCTCATGCAAACTACTGGAGTGAGAACTCACTCCCTCTGGGATGGCATGAAGCCATTCTGAGGGATCTGTTCCCATGACCCAAATACCTGCCATTAGAACCCACCTCCAAAAATGGGGATCAAATTTCAAAATGGGGTTTGAGGAGACAAACACTGAAACTATGGTGGTCCCTAAGCCATGTGTCAAGGAACCATTTTAAATGTTCCTTTCAACTTCCCTGTTCTGATATCATCAAGTAAGTTCACATACATATTTCTCTGAAATAAACCCATGAAAGACTTAAATCCAGATTTACCTAAAACTCTCAATGTTATCAATTTAAAAAATCTGATCTGGGATTGAGATCTTTATTCATTTTGGGGAAAAACCTGAAATTAGTATTTTGGGATGAGACCAAATCAAAAACCTTTTAAGTAACAAATATTTCTGAGCATATACTCCCGCTACTTTAGCCCTACAAAGTAATTTCCTGTTTTCAAAATTTTCAGGATACCATGTAAACAAGTTATTTCTGAAATGACAGAGACTTTTCTTCTTTGCTTCAAAAACTGTACATTCCATGCTTACTTTAGGTATCTGTGTTCATTGTTGCTTGGATGATGTAACAAAAGACTAAAACACCAGCTGTGTCTGGGATGGGTATGTAATCTATCACCAAATGAGAACAGTGGATGGGAAACCATTATGATGGTGCTAGGGCGGCAGTCATGGACAGACCATCCAGGTCTAGATACATGGTCAGATACTAAATATAGGTCTGGGTACTAGATACATGGTCACCCTATATATCTGTATCAGTTTCTTGTGGCCACTTTGACAAATTATCATAAACCTAGTGGCTTGAAACAACATAAATTTGTTCTCCCACAGTTCCAGAAGGCAGAAGTCCTAAATCAGTATCACTGGAATAAAACGTATGTGTTGACTGGGTTGTGTTCTCCTGGGTCTCCAGGGGAGGGTCCCTTTCTTGCCTCTTCCAGTGTAGGGTGGCTGCTGGTATTCCTTGGCAGGTCGCTGGATCACTCTACTCTTCTGCCTCTGTGGTTACCTTGCCTCCTTGTCTTCTGTCTTTATGATATGACCATACTCTGTCTCCCTCTTAAATGAACATTTGGCATTAAAAGCTACCCAGATAATACAGGATAATATCTCCACCTCCATCTGAACTGAATCTGCAAAGACTCCTTTTCCTTATATAAGGTGATATTTATAAATTCCTGGGATTAAGACCTGAAATCTTTAGAAGCCACCACACTATCTCTGCCCAGGTTTGGTGTGCCTAAAAGTACCCACTGAAGGAGTCACAATCTGTGTCAGGAAGTATGTGGAATTCAGTGACACTTGAGTGATATGGACACTGTTGTTGAAAAAACAGAAACCAGTTGACCTTGAGATCGTACCCTTGGTGAATAAGTGGAATTTGAAAAAATATGGAGGGAGGTTTTGCTGACAGGTACAGCATGAACAAAGATTTAGAGGAGGGGCTAAGTAAGGAAGAGGAGATTTCCTTCCCTTAAAAACAGAGTTTATACTAAGAGCAGTGGGGATAAGTGTGAGAGTTAGGCTGGCATCAGAGTGTTGGTCTTTCCTTTGGTCAAGATCTCCCATTTTTCTTACTTCATTTATTCTAAAACTCTGCCTCTCTCCTTCATCTCTCAGTCAATCCATCTTCTTTAAATCTCCATGATCCATCATTTCTTTTCCTCCTCGATGATTTTTACAACTCTGCTTTTGTGTCCTTTCTAAATCTGTCTTTTCCTATCATGCAAGGGGATTTCTATGCCTCTGTATGACTGTCCTTGTTATTCTGCTTTGCAGATCTTTCATATTAGATTGGGAGTTTGTTGAAAGGAAGGGCTGTAGCATGTGTACCCTTGTGTCTCTAGCATTCAAGGAGCCCCCGGAATAATTTTTAAAAGGTGCACAATGTTTTTTGAATGAATAAATAGATTTATACCAATGATCCCAAGACCCAACTGAAGGTCTTTATTGGTGGTGATAATATTTATCAATTATTATCAGATAGTGCTCCCTTTCCTTCTCCTCTTCCCATTAGCCCTCTTTTGTATCAAAAATGGTTCTGGAACCACCGGGCACCATCTGGAGCTTGATGATAATCTTAACTTTTCATCCACTTAGGAGCAAATACTGAAATCACCTCTATTAGAAGGTTATATGCAGTATATTTTTTTCTAAAGATATTCAGAGATGATATAAATCATGTTTCTCTGTCAATTTTAAGTATGGTTGATCTACTTCCTCATTCATTTTAATCCATTTTTTATAATCCACCCATTTGCTCTTGTTCTGCCTTAATTGGCTACTTGTCTTTGATGGACCATGAACCATATTGGTTTCTGGTTGTTGTAATTAAAGGTGACTTAAGTAGAAGAAATTAGATGTTGCCCGTTAATAAGCAAGGTGAAGTTCATTCACTGTGTTGCCTCCATCGAGCTCCTAGCTTCAACCCCAGCAGCTTCTATTAAAGCAGGGGATTAACTATTAGCACAGCACAATGGAAGGAACCAGAGGAACAGCTCCTTCGGCCCCAACAACAAATTACTTCTGAATCAAACCTCTGATTAATAGCTCCAGAGTAGCCTCTCTGCTTTGCATAATTAAGTTTCATGGAGTGTTACAATTAACACCCTTGCCATCACCCAGGTAGAAACAGCCACCATGTATTTGGCCAGCCAAGTCAGAAAGTACTGGATGGTGAATGAGGAGCATTTATTAAGGGGATTAGGTGCATTTGGGTCATAAATTGAATAAGGCTATAAGTACTTTCCAATCAAAAGCTATACACATGATGATCCCATGATACTACCCCAAGTCCCCTTTCAGACTTTTTTTTCTGCCGATGTGGTTCTAACAACTCCCCTCCCTAGTTAAATAATGGCCATGAAATTGAGAAACTTGTAGATATGCTTGGATGTTGACAGTTTCCTCTTGCTAATATTTTATGGCCTCTCCTAACCTTTAGTGCATAGCCTGTTTTATACCAATTATAATGGCTGCGTTAGCACACAAGTCATCAGGAACGCCAGGAGGATGCCAGGATGGCTTCAGATCCTTGAAATTATCTGGGAAGAAAGTCAAGACAACATTAGAACTACTGGGATACAACAAAGTGCTGATACTTTGCAGCTGATGAGCAGTGCAGAAATTAACCATTCATTAATGACAAGGGATTAAAACAGGACCAAAAAGTGCTCTTTTTAGAGTGTCCCCCCCATCCAGAATGACATTTCTCTACCACAATTACTCCTCTGACCAGTATCATTTAGCTATTTAGGCAGATGGACCAAGATCATCCACGGTAGGGATGATACCCTCTGTTTCAGTTTTCCTTGGATCAATAGATTTAAATCAGTGACTAATAGCAACTACTTTTATGGAGTTTTCTACATGTCAGGTACATTTTTATGTTCTTGTATAAATTAATAATGTGCTTCAAATATTTGATGACTTTTATCTTTTTCTGTCTTTCTTCCTCTGTTATGCCTTTTACTATCCCTCTCATCCTCTTGTCTGCTCCTTTCCTCCCTTCTACCTTCTTTAGCTCTCCTTCCCTATTTTTCTTTTTGGCTATCTGCATTGTCTCTGAGTTTTGATCAAGAGAACAAGAGAGAGCAATGTAGCAATGTGAAGGTTAAGAACAGAAACCATGTCATGGGGTGTGACTTTGAGCAATCTGATTAATAAAATTGAGGGCCATGTTATCTATTTAAAAAAAGAAGAAGAAGAAAGGAGAGAGAGAAAGAGAAGGGGTAGGCGGGAATTATAAAACCTGTTCTACTCACAGTAAAGTGTCATGAAAACCAATGGAGGCATTGCCTATCAAAATCCTCTGTGAACTGTATAGAACTCTATAAATTCCACTTGTTTTTACTGACCTAATGAATATTTTCAGGAATTTTATTACGATTTAGAGCCAGGCATATTAAAAAAGAGAGAGAGAATGAGAGAGAGATCATGCTCCAGACAAATTAGGCTCCTCGTTATACGCTTACCAGGAGGAGAATGCTGCCATTCCAGGCTAAAAACCCATTTGTCTTGCAAATTTCTATAATGAACAGATTTTGGAATAAATACTATGTAATCTGTGATGACAGTTCTCTCATTTCTTTTTTATTAGTTCAATCTTCTCAGCATCTGAACCGCATAGCTACAGAACCTCCATGATCATTAAGGCAGCTGCGCCGTTTGCATTTTTTTCTCCTTTCTTTGGCACATGACAGAGTCCCCAACCAGTCTCTTGTTACGAGGCCCATGTTCTAGTAGCTAAATGCACCTGTGTAAGAATGCCCGCAAAGAAACGAAAACAAATAGCAGGCTGCATGGCCTTTGCAACAATGCACGATTTCCACAACTGACCTTACCTTGGTATATTTAAAACTTAGATTTTACTTGGATGGAGCTGGTGGGAAAGTTGTATTCCCTTAAACATCTCGTTGCTTAAAATAGATCATTTCAATGGAACATAATGTGGTTAGGCTAAACTCTAACTCCCTTCTTTTTCTATCCTCTCTTCCTTTGTCTTTCTCTAGGTAAGTGATATTTGATATTGTTTTGAGCTGCTTCAGGAGAGAGCTCAGAAGCCTGCCTAATTCTCAGTTCCATTGGAAGGAAGTCTTTGGCCCATTACTATTCATTCCGCCCAAGTGGTTCCGTTTCGTCTTTTCTCCTGCAGCATGGCGGGTACATGAAGGTAGGCCGTGCTAATGGGTTTGCATCTGTTCATGGTAAAAGGAATGTGAGTGTTGGATCAGTGTCAATGATACAATTAGGAGAAATTACCAGGAACTGAATGCCAAAGACAGTTATTTTACCTCTGCATGTCAACTCATTTTAAGTGTTCTCATGAATCTTATGATCATCTATTTATTTAAAGTGAACTTCATAAGACATCTAAGTGAGTTATAATAATTTCATTTCTACTAATGATAGCACAAATGATTTCTGCCTTTTTTGTTAAAAAAAGAAAAAAACAATCATAAGATATTTATATACCAGTTGGGTACATGGTTGGATCAGAAAAAAGTTAATCATTACTTTATTCCCAAATTACAGAGTTCAGCATGCTGACACATGTACTTGGACTAGTGCATAAAACAGAAAAATAAAGTCACAGAGGGACAAACGGATGTATGATGTAATTCTGAGGCCTGAAACCATACGTTTTCTTTGCGTGTGAAGCTTAGGGCTTATTGAGACACTGTCTCATAAACATCACAGCAGAACTTTAGCATGAGCGTCTTTCATGGAATTGTCTAGTAGGCTACCAGAACCCTCAGCCTCACCCTATAGCACCTTGAGGGGCCAGACATGGGCTAGCTGACAATGGCTGAATCTGTGCCAGGAGCAAACCTGGATGGCATACTACAGTGGGGGCCTCAGTCTACACAAAACACAAACAGGACTATCGTGGATTTTGAGTATTTCTACTAGAAATACCCTTCCTCTGCCAAGTTGATGGAAGCATGCCCAGATGCGGCTATGGAAATTCCTCACTCTGATTAAGGCAGAGGACGTTTTCTTTCATCATCCTAGGTCAGTGTTGTCCGTGACCACCTGGTTACTGTTCCATGGCAATCTGTCTGTGCTATGCCCTTTATTAGGTTAAGTCCATGGAGCATCTCTGTTCATTTGTTAAAGGATACCTTTCAGAAAAGGTAAAATCGTGATTCTCAAGCAGACAGAAAATGGATGATCATTAAACATTTAACTCATTAGCAAAGACATAAGTCAGAGTGTATATAGGTTTCAAAATGTAAGGAGTACAGATATACACGGAGTAGCAGGTACTGACAGCAGTTTGTAAGTGGAAGTAAAACTAGCTTTTTCCTTGAGAGTGAGGGAATTTGAGCAAACCTACAGCAGACAGAATTTATTTGCATGCTTATGGACAAGAACTATTTTGCTTTGCTCTAAATTATCTAATTTACAGAGTTGTAAGATAGCTCAAATGCAGTGGAAGTCTAGAATGAAATGACCCAGTGAGGTGTGCTCTAAACAATGTCTAGTAATATTCTTTTGCTTATTTCTAATTTCTTTACACACTTAAGGGTATAGATTTTTAAGTCTGAAGTCATCATCTACCATATTTTTTAATTCCAGCTGTGTTCCTATTTATTAAAGTTGAGATCTGTACAATGTCTGGAACTCCAGCCTTCCTCTGCTGTAGTATGCATGCCTACCTTAGCCTTCTGTGCCTTCTCTAGAATGCCTGATTTAATCCTTGCTGTCATTTATTGGAAATGATGATTTAGGAAATACTTGTTCAACAAATGAAGAATCCTTTAAAGCTATGCATTAACTAAGTATTCTTTATTCTTTGGCTATTTACTGCATGACCTTATGAAAATATTCCTTCAATGGAAAACATTGGATTTGAAACTTGGCTGTTTGCAAAACCTTTGCTCTTGAAACATATTTTGTCCATATTAATCCCTTATCCGGTTTGGCATGGTGTCCTGTAGACTTCACATCAGGTTCACACCAATGGAATTGTGATGTGACCAAAGTACGTTATATTAGGTGGTTGATGATATAACCTTGAATGTGCATTAGGATGTCTCACTCATCAACGCAGGGCTGCATCCCCAAACAAGTCAGGACTGGAGGGAAAACAGGTCGTTCAAACTGGCCTGGAGGACAAAGCAGGCAATGCCCAGCCACGGGGAAATTTCTCCTTGGCACGGCATTGTGGCTTCAGCCCCCGATTTCAGGCATCAGGGGAGCCCATTGGTCTGTCTTCATCTATGGGTGTGATTGCCTCCCAGCAGCTGTGTTAGAGCTATTTCTGTGTGTGCAATTTGCCTCTGCAGAACTCTGCTTCACGCTGTTGTTACTGATGAAAATCCCTCCCGGTGGTCTAAAGCTATGGTACCACACGGACCCACAGTGATGACTTTTTCAGGGAGGAGGTGCTTCTTTCCACCCCATCCCTGAAAATCATATCATTTGCACTGTTAGCAGCTCTCACTGAGATTTTCCTAACTTCTCTCACACAGAAGATCCAGCTGTGCTACTAAGAGGAGCTGGAATATGAAAGACCTGTTCCAATATTTCCTTCCTCACAAACCATCTGGATTTTTCCTTTCTTACTGAGATTTCTTTTTCTTTAGGGTGTAAGGGAAAGCTCTCAACGAGAGCTGACTCTTCAGCTAAGACCTCTTGTTAACTTTCCCAAACCCTCCTGGGCAACTGTGTGCTGCTGGATTTACTGTGCAAGTTTCTCTTACGGATCTGATCTTGAGGTTGCTGTTACATAATAGATCTCAGCCTTGAGCTTTCTTCTTGGGGGTAATTTGGAACCGGACAGGGTAGCTGACTTGACCAAGATGGTAAAGGTGATTGTTAGTGGGACTGAGTCCAGAACTCAGATGTATTTACTGTTTGTAATTAATTTGTTCAATTCTCTGAAACCCATGTAGGCTGAGATGGGAAGGATCCTATTTGATGGTCTGTTGTCCTTAGTCAGTTGCTACTGTCTAAGAATTACCTATCATACATACACTCAGGGTGAGTGCCCATCAGTCTGAAATCTATTCATTTTCCTAAGGGCTCAAGGAAATGTGAAGTAAATCCCAACTTTCCGGTTTTGTTTGTTTGTTTATTATTCATTTATTTATTTTTGAGATAGAGTCTCACACTGTCACCCTCGGTAGAGTGCTGTGACATCGTAGCTCACAGCAACCTCAAACTCTTGGGTTCTAGTGATCCTCTTGCTTTAGCCTCCTGAGTAGCTCAGACTACAGGTCCCCACCATGACACCTCACTAGTTTTTCTATTTTTAGTAGAAATGGGGTCTCGCTTCCTCAAGCTGGTCTTGAACTCCTGAGCTCGAGGGATCCACCTTGCCTTGGCCTCCCAGAGTGCTGGGATTACAGGTGTGACCCACTGCGCCTGGGCAACTTTCTGGTTTTAAATTCTAGGAAAAAAACATGTGTTTTGTAAATACACAAAAATGTGATCCCAGGTGCTACCTTCTTCCTCTCCGCTCACATACCCTCCTCCTTAGGTTAAAGAGGGTGTGTATCTCCAGCATGATGAGAAGGAAGATGGAGGGGGACGGTAGGGAGAGCAGAGGATGCGGCGTCCTTTGCATGGGTTTGGTCAAGCTCAGTCCATACTGTATCTTTCCTTCCTTGTCCACAAATACCACCCAGATCTAAAAACAACTGGATGTCATGGTGGATTTCTGGACTGAGGTGCACAATGATCTGGGGAACCCTGGCTTATTAAGTTGAGTTTATCTGGTTCTCACATTTCTTTGGGGAGCAAACAGTCATGAGGTTATGTCTCTGAATGAGACCAGCCCCTGTTAGCCCCTTCGTCTTCTTGTGCCTTCTGCCCTTTCAGTATCATACCTCTTCCTTAGCCCAGAGTCCACAGCAGAGCATCCGCATATGCGAATTTTAGTTGCAGATTGATTTCCAAAATCATGATGAGAAGCCACAAGCAGTATGCCAGGTGGTGGGGAGTGAGATTTAGCTTCCTTATATAACTCTCTGCAGCTTATTCACCGAATGTCAGTTTTCCTCGAGTCCCCATATTATATCTCATTCTAGCAGATGCAATACGGTGGAAATATAAGGGATTTTGGAATGCAGTTTATTAAGACGTGTTTTGGAGCTCGTTGGAGGGGCACTGGCTGGAAACGTTAGTCACAGTAAACACCAATGTGCTGAGGCCCTTCCTATTCTCTCCTGCCTCGGGGAACAGGAGCACATTACGGGGCTGATATCACTCAACTTCAGGTTATTATTATCAGTATTATTTCCCTTCTGGAATATGTGCCAAAGTGTATATTTTTATTTAGTGTGAAAACAACAAAATAATATTGAAGGGATCACAGGACAGTCACTGCATGTACGTGGGGTGGAAAGAATTGCCCTGGAGGGAAGGAAGGGGAAGTTTTGAACCCCTAGGAGATTTTCTGGGTGTTGAAAGGAAACTGAGAAGGCACAGTGAAAAAAGCAATATTGCATCTCTATTGCAATGACCATTTCCAGGAGCTGGAAAAGGCATTATTCCTCTTGGAGAAAAGAGCTCTCTTTTTTTCCCCCCTCCTTTTTGATTTAGACTTCTGTGAGCCAAAGTGTTCTGGTGTTTTAATGGTCTGTTTTAAAGATGGAAAGGGCCCTTATGTGTCAGAACACAAACCTGTCCCAGCCAGCACGGAGCTTTGTTTGATTATGAAGCTTGTTTGGGATAGATGATATTTTTATAGCTTCTGCTTTGCTTCACCGATGGCCATATTGATACAGCTCTCCAGGACGGGCCTAATAAATAGTTTGTAAAACTGTAAGGCCATTCTCTTGGGTAATCTACCACTGTGCTTTCACAGACTGCAGAATCACATGTCCACAGTGAGCTGGTTCCTCACATGCAGGCCGACCACAGACTACGGAATGGGAGATATTGGGAGAGTGTGTGTGTGTGTGTGTGTGTGTGCGTGCGTGCGTGCATGCACACCTTTAAAAGCACCACCTGAACTTCCCCGTGAACATTTTACAATAGCAGTGAAGATAAAATTCTAAGCCTAGGTATCGCATTAATACTGCTCTATGTATGCTCAGATGTTGCAACCGTGCCGCGGGCTGGGGCTCAGAAGCAGGTATAGAACCCTCCCTATACACAGTGGCTTAAACCTCTGTGATCTCCCCCTTGGCCAGAAAATCTATAAGAAATTGGGAGAAGGTGGGCAAATAGGAAATAGGCTGCTAGCACCTCAGGGTGCAGGTGGAAGAGGTGAGGAGAGGTCCGGAACACAGCCAGGGATGAAAGCAGTTAGACTTGCAATGCCCTTCACATGCCTTTCAGGGGGACGAAGGATGGAGAAGGATAGGTCCTGCACCCCTCAGGGATGCCCACCAGCAACACCCTGACCTCTGGAGGACAAGGTGGTGACAGAGATCTTCTTGTCTGTGTGCCAAGGCAGATCGGGGCACTTTGGGGGCCTCGCCTAACACAGCAGCTCACCGCTCACGTGGCTGAGATCACATCCCTGTGATGTCCCCTGTGCCGACATCATCTCATGTAACCCTCAATAGCCCCATGGAGCAGATATTATTCTCGTGATTTTAGAGATGAGGAAATGACCTCAGGCTTAAAAGCAAACAAAGACAAAACCCAAGGACACTTCACTTCTTGGTGTTTCAGCTAGTAAGTGGCAGAGGCAGAATTTGAACCCAGGTTTTTGTCTGACTATACAGCTTTGCACATCGAGCTGTGTATGGTACAAGAAATGGTGTTATATGCAAGCTAAGTAGGCAGCTATTTATGAAACACCCTTGTTCAGAAATCCCCATGGCTCAAAATACGCACCTTAGCATCTCAGCTGAAGTCTGAGAACTTATCTTGAGTTTGAGTAGTTGGAACTTAGGACAATTCAAATGAGAACAGCAGAAGCTGCTGTTTCTTCCTGAGACTCCATTCCTCTGGCTTCACAGGGCTTCAACTACTCAGACTAGGATTCCAGACAAGCCATTCTCTGGCTCTACCTGCACCCAGTGAAGGGGAATGAAACCTCTTCTGGAATCCCTTCCCTGGAGCTGTGGGAGGCCCCAGCATGCTGCCCATGGGGACTCCATGAGTGGCTCTTGGCTTCTGGGGGTTGTCTGTTTCCTGTTCTCCATCTTCTGTTGGCTATGGTGACATCCCTGAAACAACCCCAAAACAGCCACAGGAGGCCAACCAGGGGGCTCTAGTGCTGGCGCCTGCAGTGCCTCTGACAGCCCAAGGCAGCTGTCTCTGCACCCTGGGAACTATGCTTGTTTGCTGCTGCCAAGAAACACTACCTCTCCTCCCACGTCATCCTAAAAGGGCTGGCCTCTCATTCTGACGGTCCATGCGGGGCAGAGCACACTGGTCCTTACAGTGTTGATTTGTTCATTTATTGCTGTCAAAGTCACCCTCGGGCTCAGTTGCAGGTCTGCAGGTGATCTGAATTATAGGCAAGGTACCCTTCTCTGCTGAAAGTCACCTCTCTATTCCAGTATTTGCCTGCTCCTGTTGAGCTAAGCCATGGGAGTGCTCACCACCCCTCATCAGAAGCGTGGCCTCCAGGTCTCTAGAGGTGCTCAGATGCACCTGAATGCTGGGGTAGAGGCAGTGTGGCTGCCGAGCTAGGACATTGACAGGCTGTTCCTACAGACTTTTCTAGTAGCTTAGAAGGGAAAGTTCTGCAGTCTGAAGTGCTAGGAAAGGCTCTCTTTGTGGTTTGCCGGTGGCCAAGTCCTCATGCACCTCCATAGTGATTGAACAGCCTGGTCAGAGCAGCCTCGAGAGGTGTTATCCCCTGGCACCATGAAGACCCAGCCCCCTTTACAGTCACCTGATGGGGGAAGAGAGTTGTCAGTGGGTTTCCATGGACCTTCAGAATTTAAAAATAACCAGAAAATAAATGAAAATGTAAACCCTTGTCCAAGCTCAACCATTAACCAGCTGTGTGACCTGAGTCTACTTTGTTCATCGTAAGTGTCTTGGACTCAATTTCCTTAACTGTGAACAGCATCAGCGGCCCTACTCCCTAAAACTGATGATAAAAAAAAATGTAAAAATACGACCATTTTGAAGTCAAATTTAAATTGCTATTAAAACATGTAGGAGAGATCTGGGACTGTTAAGTATTTGCCTTATCTCCTATGTGAAAATTTCCTAAATCAGAATCCATCATCCAAAAATAAATAAACAAATAGTATCAACCTAATCCACTATTTGTTATGCTCTCATTTCAACAAAAGCAAACAGCTCTATCATCTAATCCAAAGATAATTCCGGTCGTCATTATTTCTTATCCAAATCGCGGCTGTGATTTCCTCGCCCTGTCCGGGGTCTTCAGTTTCTCTCTCCCACGTGTGCTCAGGTTCTTTTCTGAACCATCTGAACCGTGCACTCATGACAAGCAACCAAGGGGGGGAAATGCCCCTGGGCTATTGTTTTGCCTTTGATCACCCTTTCAAGATGCCCAGGAGAAATAGCCGACAGGCCAAGGTATTCCTTGCCATGATTCCTTATCTGGCTGGCTGGTTTGCAGCAGCAGAGGGCTTTCTCAATTCTGGCTATTCAGAGAATGACTTGGAAGATTTGAAAAAATAAAAACAGTGGTGATCTGGTCTTCCCCCCACCCCTAGGGACTTTGATTGTTTTGGGGTGTACCCTGTGGATTCCTCTGTTTTCAAATTTCCCAGATGCATTTAATGCCCAGACATGGTTGAAATCCACCAGGGAGGGGATCCTCCCACAGAGACCCCACCCAGTGGTGTTTCCTGTTTCTCCAAGGCTCACAGCTGAGTCCCACCCCTCTCTTAAAGCACTCAGCCTATACGAGAGAATGGGCACTGAGGAGCAGTGAGGCTGAGAGCCTGTAGAAGTCTCCCAGTGCATAGATGCTGGGCCAGAGCTCTGGACTGTGGGTCTTCTCATGATGGGGCAGTTCCCAGTGGTAATATTTCCAAGTGGTGGAACCTGGAAGTCTCCAGGAAGTAAGAGTTCAGGGAGAGTCGCAGAGAGAACAGGAGACAGGTTAAAAACCCTGCACCTTTTCAGAGCTCTTTTTTCTCTTTGCCTTCCCTGTGGAAGGACAGACAGAGTTTAGGGAGGATTCCTGATGGTGGTTCACACCTTTAACCCTTCACTCACCGCAGGACGCTGCACTCCTATCACTGCCACGCAAAATGACATGCTTAGCATGTACTCCCGCTTTTCACCTCCCATCCTTCTTGGAAGTGGAGCTGGAGAGGAAGCTAAATTGGAATGGAGAAGATGGCTCCTTTCCCTGAGAAGTCAGGATGGAAAGATGACCAGCGGTAAGTAGACCTGTCCTGAAGGAGATGATAGCCAGTGAAGGGGCCAGAAGCTTGTCGTGGACTCAGGGACACTCTACCCTCTACCCTCTCACACAGGCTGCTGCCGGGATCCAGAAGCCTGGCAGACGGGGTTCCCAAGGCCCTGATGATCTCCTCCTCCAGCTTCCCTCACTGGTGTCCTCATCACACCCGGACAGTTCTCTGGATGGTCAGTTCTACTGAGCCTCTCTGCCTTCTTTTCTGTGTAGAGTCCCCTTGCTACCCTGGGGAGGTGGTTTGCCTCCAAATCTCTTCCCTTGGAAGCCGTCCCTGGCTCCCCCAATCTGTATGTGCTCTCCAAAGACAGTTTCAAGCCAAATTTTACCTATTAATTGGTTGGCCTTTTTTGTGCCCAAGTATACTTGCTCTTTCTGGTCAGATGGCGGTCAGCCTTGTGTGGCCACTGACCAGGTGAAATGCAGCTCATCCAAGGGACAAAGTAAAAATATTCAGAATATTTGGGGTTAAAGATATGTCGAAATGTTTTCATTATTTATTTTTACCTCTTAGAATGTGGCCTCTAGAACATTCAAAATTACATGTATAGCCACGAAGTTATTGACATTAGGTAGCTGTGGTCTGTAGTGCACACCCAAGGGTCAGACGTGTTCATTTCACTGTGTTTCTTCTCTCTCCCTGGGTCCCCACGCCCATCTCCCTTCCCACACTGAGTCACAGATAAAAAGACAAACAGAATCTTGGCCTCACCCCCTCGTTCTCTCTGCCATGAATTTCACTTTTCATGCATCCTCCAAACTTTCTCTGCACAGTGCCTGAACTAGAGCGGAGTGGGAGCTCAGCTAGTAATTATTAACTGGTTCATTCATGGAATTATTATTTATCCAGGGGGAACTTTTCAAAATTAAAATGACTCTTTTCCCCAGGGAGCTTAGAATACTTAAGGTTTATTTCATGTATAAATGTGTGTTTCCCCTCCATATCCTCGAGGCTGGCGAAAGGGTTTCATGGTCAGCCTCAGATTTTCTTGACGGGCTAGTGAATCCCACCCCAAATAAATAAGCAACGAGGCCGCTAAGAACAGTGTCCTGAGGTCTGATCATTTTGTGGCCAAAATATCTCATCCTTTGGGATTACTCGTTGGAAAATAAAATGAAAACTGAGGCTGTCCTGAATATGACATTTGGTCATAAGTACTTCTCCAAATGTGATGCTTTTTCAAGTGTATTTGGGGAAATGAATATAGAAATTCTGTGCTGAGTGGGGCAGAGGAGGCCGGTTTTCTCCAAGTCCCTGAATTTACCTCCCCTGTATATCCTGGCTTCTCTCTCGAGTGCAGGAAATGCTGCCTCTCGGTCATTTCTCTTTCCTACTATTTTTGCGTAATTTGTACTGTTATTTGGAGTTGCTAATTGTTTTTCGAACTGCTCTGTGCACTTGGTACACGTGTGTGTCTTTCCAGTGAGATGGGCAGCTCCTTCCTGGGCAGGACCCAGGGCCTTGCACAGGGCAAGACCTCAACATGTTGATATGCCTAAATCAATTAAGAGAGATTTCAGAGAGTGGCAGAATCTCATAAATCATCTTTAGGAAGTTAAATCATTAACTAACTACAGAGAAGTTTTTTAAAGTTTAAAAATAGTTTTGAAATAATTGAAACCCTAACCCTAACCCCAACCCCTAACCCTAACATAAAACTATGTTAATAACAAGTGTTATCAGAAAAGGATCAGATTTAAAGGAGAACATGCACTCTGTCCCCCAGCTGGATCCCTTTAGCAGCTGAACACCTTTGATTGGACCCTTCCTTCCCCTTGGCCCTTTCTTAATTCTGCTGCTCTTGTATTGTAATAGATGACAGGAGCTAGGCACACCTGTGTGATGAGGATTCTGTGCCTATGGGGCTTCCCAAACTCTTCCTCTAGTTGAGCCTTCATTAAAATGTGTCCTCCAAACTACTCATTGCTCTATAGAGAATCAATTTTTCCACTTTTTGTTTCAACTCAATTTGTTTGTGTATCTAATATCGTTTGAATTGTGAGTTGTTATTGGAGGATAGTGGTATTTCTAAGGTCACTCTAGGGGTGAAAAGACTTCAGTGGCCTGTCATTACCTGCAGCAGAGAAGAACCAGGTAAGTTGCCATGGGTGATCCTTCCTGCCCTGGGCATAAAGGATGAGACACATCCCTGTGTGTCTCTCCACCCTTCCTACTCTAAGCTCAGTCCTAGATATCTTCTTACTTGGGCAAACACACTGTGCTTGACGCACCTCTCTAATTTCAAATATATGCTTCAATTTCCTGGACCCTCATGTGGAAACCTCTCCTCATTTCCCTTCCTCATGAAGTTTCTCATTGCTATAGAGAATCAATTTCCCCACTTTGTGCTCCAACTCACTCTGTTTGTGTATCTAATATCGTACTGAATTGTGAGTAATTATTGCATATATTCAGCCTCTGTCCCACCCCCCTTCCCTCCAGACAGACTCTGAGTTCTCCTAAGGCAGTGGTTCTCAATCTTCCTAATGCCGCAATGTATTTTTATTGTTAAAAAGGGGTCGCGACCCACAGGTTGAGAACCACTGTCCTAAAGCAAGAATTGTGTCTATCATTTTTCATTTGGGGCGTGTCTGCTATAAGGCAGGTGTTTTCCATGCAGTTGTTTTTCGAACTGCTCTGTGCACTTGGTACACGTTTGTGTCTTTCCAGTGAGATGGGCATTATCTCATTTAAATTTTTAAACTTTTCCAGTGAGATGGGCAATATCTCATTTAAATTTTTAAACCTTTCGCAGCTCCATTTTTCTAGGTGGGAAATAAATATCTGAGGGAAGGGTATATAGAGAAACAGTAGGGCCTCCTTTAGAGGACAGCCAGATCACCATTAAGAAAGATGTCAACTCCCTTCCCAAGGAGGGAATGCATGTTTGGGCTTTTGTTTATAATTTTATAAAGTGTATAATAAAATAATAAATCATGCTAAACCAATTTAAACTTTCATGGGACTATTACTTTATTTTACATAGGTTGAAACTGAGCAGGTTCTGAGATTTTTTTTCATTGACCAAAGTCATGACTGGCGAGTGCTAAAGGCTTAAATCTTGGTGTGTTCGGTTCTAAAGCCGATGGCCATTACCCTGTGATGTGCTACCTGTTGCTATCATATTTATGTCTTCTGTGCCTGGCACCAGAGTTGGGAGTATATAAAATGCTAGTTAAATGAACGAGGCTGAATTCCAGGATTCTGGTTTCCCTTGCGTGGATGTCTGACCCCCTTCCCACTTGGGCCAGTATTTCTCCTCCTCTTTCCTCTCCTCCCCACCCCCCATCTCACTAGCAACACAGGCCATTTTCTACTTGGCTGTTAATTGGTTTATACTGCGAACATTGCAGATGTTCTCTCCCCAGCCCTCACTGACATCTCCCAATCACCCTCTTTCACTATCTGACATTTTCAGTGTCTATTGCCAAGACCTGCTATGCTTCTAGTGACACAGAGCTGCGTGTGAGAGCTTAAAACAGCCTGAAGGACCACTGACAAGACAGGTTGTCCCTGAACCTGTCAGGAGCTAGGTCATAATGAGTTTGCCGTTTGGAAGAGCCACATCCTGGGCTGGGCGGGTTCCTCCTCCCTCTTGCCTCGCTTTGCCATTTGGTGTAGATTGGGACAGACCAGGTTTTTTGGGGTGTAAGGACATAAAGACATGAAATAGTCTCTGAATGAGAAAAGGCCACACAGGTCAATATATTGACCTCTCGGGTTAATATTTCTAGTGATTCCCTGGTTGGGTAAAAGAGCTCAACTGATTACTGATGTCAGAAAATGAAGAAGCAGAAAGGTTCTGACTTTTGGCTGTAAAGGGGGACGAGGTCTGGGAGAGGATCAGGCTGAAGACCTCACTTTAGGCAGGAGTTAAAGAAGCCTCTGGAAACTGGTGGGTTTTCTCAGGGCCACAGGTATGCAGTGGTTGGCCTAGATCAAGAAATGCATTTCCTAAGGCACGAGGCAGTGTCTGTAGCACTATCCCAAACCCACGCTCCAGCAAAATGAACCTCAGAGATTTGGAGCCTATCTCCCAATTCTAGGTTAAGATTTATCTGAGCAGAGTTGCCTTGTAGTCTGGGAGTCTGCACTCTTCCTTCATCTGATCTAGAGGGTAGAGGCCGCTGGTCTAAAACCAGGTGGAATGCTGGGTATGATGAAGGTCATGTGAGATAGAATCATGGTTTACCTTTCCAAGCAGGGCTTCCCCTGTTCCAAGCTTTCCAAGTGTTTCTAGAGCAAGAGGTGACTGATTCCCGGGGAGGGACAGTCTGCAGGATACTTTAGCCCACAGTCGGGGTTTCCCTGTTCACACTACTGCCTCAGGGCCTCTGTAGAACTCTTTAGCTACCAGGCTGGAAAATGTTCCCTAAGGGATGAGAACAGTTCCCAGGAGGGTCAGGACAGTTGCTGTCTCTGATAAAATCTGCTTTTCCACCAAGTGCCAGTCTCATTTCCAAGTGATCCCAAGTCATAAGGAGCCTTCACTTTCTTGAAATATTTCTATTTTCAGCACCATGTCCCTGGCAGATAGAGTGAATCAGAAAACGTAAAAGATCTCATTGTTTTTATATAACCTGGGTACCACTTTATACCAACAGAGCCATAATCCCTTTGCACTGCCAACTTTACTGTATTCCCTCCCCTTCCTGAAATGTGCATGAATCACCTGCTAAAGGCCAAGGCACAGGAAATGCAAGTATTCAAATGTGGAACTTCAAGCCATTGGATGGTCAAAGGGGCTAGCGTTAAGGGTTGCTCTAGGGATATGCAAAAAATGTTAGGAGATTTCATTTCTTCTTAAAATTCAAAAGGGGGAAGGACAGAGCAGACTTCCCTAATGAAGTATTCATCAAAAGTCATCTGGTAATTGAACTAGCTTGGCGACAGTGAATCTGTTGGTTCATTCAGCCCACTTTCTCCCTTGCCATAGGTGAAGAATAATTCAGACCAGGCCTGGCTTGGCACCTGTCTCCTGTAACATCCGATGATGTTTATATTCTTAAACTGTCATGGGTACTTCTTAGAAACATGCTATTTCTAAGAAGGGACAAGGACAGGCTGGTAAAAAGACTGAATTTATGTGGAAGGCTTCAGTAAATGGAAAGATACAATATGGTGTGGTTTCAAAAGCAAATTTAGGAAGGTGCAACTGATTTGCCTGATGCATAAAAACTCATGGAGGATAGAGACAGGCCTTATCCAGTCTTCACTCGGCGCTGCCAACACCTATATACAGTTCAGTGGTTCAGCTTCAACACATATTTCTTCCCTATCAGCACCCACTTCTTAATCTGGTCTCACCCTGTTCTGGTCTTTTATTTTTGTCTGGATTGAGGGGTGGGGCGGTGATTGGAGAACAGAGGCAAAGGGAATGCCCAGAGACTGTTTCTTCCTACATAAGTGATTAACTCCTTGTGTACCAGCATCCACACAAGTACCGTCAGCTTCTTTCCCAAAATTTAAGATAAATCATTTTTTCCAAAAAAAAATTTGATTTCTTTCATAATGAGTAGAGTTGTTTTTAATTTTTTTGTTTGAGAAGGAAAATAGTTGAAATCAGGAAATGTTTCATTTCTCTGCTTGCTGTAGGAAATGTCTTTTAATAATGTGTTGGGATTCTCTGAAGTGGTGCACGGCCAGGTTGGTGGAGATACCACCGGCCACAGCTGAGAGCCAGGTAGGGGTGGAGAGACCAGGGAGCTTCTGTTGAAAACTGCTGTGGGAGGTGTACTTAGCACTGGGCAACCACATCTGGAGGGACGAACTCTGAGTTTGC
Source organism: Loris lydekkerianus (assembly GCA_963574355.1). Classification (NCBI taxonomy): domain Eukaryota; kingdom Metazoa; phylum Chordata; class Mammalia; order Primates; family Lorisidae; genus Loris; species Loris lydekkerianus. The sequence goes on along the minus strand of CAUYPK010006100.1, from coordinate 7,595 downwards.
CGAGACCAGAGTCTGACTCTGCCTTCTGAACTTGATCAGATAGCTGCTTCTGAGGAACCCAAAGATTAGAAGAGAGGAAATTAGTATTGGGTCATGGGTCTTTTTGTGCTAAACTGCCCGTGGGTGCTTAGAAGGGCTCAAAACACTGAGCCAAGCCTCTGTGCTTTGAGAGAGCAGTACCACCTGTTCTGTAGCATGAATTAAGACCTAAAAAAGAAAGGACCAGTTCTGAGGGAATCAGAGCACTGAGGATTATTTAACCACAACATGCTACTTGTGAGATGGGAAGATTAGTGACGTGTAAAATTCTCTGTGTGAATGCTTTTAAAGAGAGGAGACTACTGTTTACTCATTCACGGGTGACTGAAGGCACAGGTGTGGAGGAGCTGAGGTTCTCCTGCAGACAATCCACCTGGGGTTATCAGTGACGAGTTTCGGAAATCACCAGCTTTAAGCACCAGCACTATGATTCGGTGGTTGAATGCAGGCACAAGCTTTGGAGTTGAACATGCTTGACTTTTCATTTCTGGTCTCCTGTTGTTTAATCAAACAGAAGTGGGCAAGTTACTTAAAGGCTGCAAGTCTCAGTTTTCTCCACCGTAAGATGAGGGAGGATAAGAGAGAATTCATGGAGTTTCTCTGAGAGTTGAGTTAGGAACATGAGAGTTAATCATACCCTTTTACTCTTTACCATCGGATTGGGAATCACTCAAGTAGATGAAAAACATAAAAATCAGACAAAAAGATTAGGCTGATTGCTTTTGGTATTAAGTTAGAGAATATAGGTTGGATCTTTCAGCTAAAATTGGTCTTCTTAATATCCCTAGAATAGCATGGGTCCTGGGAGAACTGTCCCCTTATCTTGCACCCTCTTACATCATGCACACAGCTAAATGCACACACATACATACACACACATGCACAGCATGGGTATTTGCAACAATGACAAGCAGAGATGCTGTCATGGGAACATAGTGAGAAGGGAATATGAGTCTAAGCAGACAATGACGGTTGAGTCAAATAGCTGCCATTTCCCTGTACTTATAGTAATATTATTTTACATATATTGCCTTTCATCCCTGTGTATCTCTAAAGGAATGAATTTATAAAGCACTTTTCTTTTTTCAAGGAGAAACAAAACAACAGTGACAAAAAAAAAAAAAAAGAGAGAGAGAGAGAAACCCCCAGTTATTGTAGATTTTCTTCATTTCCTGCTGTCTTTGAGTTGCTTTTTACAGGGACCTGAAAACAGAAATTGATACCCATGGTTTCAATCTTTTTAGTCATGGTATGTGGGTGCTTTTCATGCCAAGAGATCCAAGCCTGATACCCAAGCGGGCTTAGCAGAGCTAGTCATTATAGAGGCTGGATATTCTCCACTGTGGGACAATGGCTATTAAGGCCAAGATATTCCAGGCTTATTTCCAGAACTCCAGGACTGATAAAATCACGCTCAGGGTATCACAGGATTTAAAAGGGCTGTTGTGGAATTCCAGAAATAACCTGTTACCTGGAGTTAAGGTACATAATCAAATCCTATCTCTACCATGTGCTAGCTAAGTGACTGTAGGACAATTAGTCCCTGTGTCTCTGTCTCATTTTCCTCACCTACAAAATGGAGCTGATAATCCCTCTCTTTCAGGGTTTTGCATTAGAGCATATTAAGTAATTGTATTTCAGATCTTGACAATAGTAGGTACTCAAATGTGCATCCCATATAGGGATACATATAACACAGGCTCATCCAGTTGGCTCCCCCACTCACCTGACCCTCCACAACCTGAAGGGGAATGATTTCAGGGAAATACAGGACAGACCAAGCACAGGTGGCTATGCAGCAACATTTGGGCTGTGGAATCTTTTCTGCATGATATTATAACTCCATCTAGAAATGATCCAAATGCCTAACACAAAAATTAATGACAGCATAAAAGGTTTGTTTTGTGTGGTTTTTTTTTAAGCACCTGAAAGGTTAGCTTATGTTTTATTTACTATAGAATGTGTGATATCAACTCATGTTATCAATCAGCACACTTACTTTCTTCCCATAAAACAAAATTATTAGGAAAACAAGGATTTTTGAACAGGGAAGGATATTAACAAACAGCACCTGTGCAGGCTGAGTTAGGTGATTGGAAGTGGATTAAAGGGAGATAGCTGGGTGTGACATGTGTTTAGAGGTGAGCCATGAGTCAAGGGCATGAGTCAAGGACAGGAAGGAGTCAAGGGCATGAGTCAGGATAGAAGGAGTCAAGGGCATGCGTCAAGGACAGGAAGGAGTCAGGATGAGCAAGTCTCCAGTTCTGAACAGCTGGGCCTAGTCATGGAGACGAGGGCCCTGGAGAGTGTTGCAATGAACAAAACTGAGGCTGTATTGAAGTGGAATTCGTTTGTCCCAGGCTAAAGAAAGGAGATAAATTTAAAATATCTACAGGACATCTATATCTATAAGTAACTGGAACTATGTCTGAAACTTGAGTGATTTGGAAGTTGTTGGCACAGAGAAAACAAGCGAAGCCATCAGAATGGGTGAGGTCATTCAAAGGTCTTGGGTAAGAGCTAAAATTCCTGGGGTAGTGGGAGTGAACAGAGAGACTAGTATTTAAATAATGGAAAAACAAATCCCACATGTATTCACTATTAAACCCATGAGCACCAATGTGCACAGAGGGACATAAAGCTTGGAAATCAAGCAAGGGGAGGGGTGAGGAGATAGTCAAAAACTAGCTATTGGGTATAAGAACCGCCATCTAGGTGATGAGAATCCCTGTAACCATGACTCACATTATTAGAGTGAGTCATAGAACCAAAAACATTTGTGCCCCTGTAATACTTTGCTCTCTCATTTTTTTTTTTTTTTTAAATTTCAGTCTGAGAAGTCATAAAAATAAACTGGGGAGGGGGGTTTAAAGTCTATCAAGGTCTAAAGGCCTTGATATCATGGCAGAGAAGCATTTCAGGAGGAAGGGATGATCAACAGTTTCACACACTCTCGCAAGACCAAGATGATTAGGGAAGAAGAGGAAAAGGTCTCTGGTCTTGGTAATTAGGGAGTCATCATGGACTTAGAATATTTCCAAATAGTGTACCACGGTTTGAAGAGTGGATGGGTGTGGAGTAAAGGCATTGATACTGTTTAAGAAGACTGGGATTGAGGAAAAAGTCTCTGGGTTTTTTGGTTGGTTTCTTTTTTCTTCATAAAGAAAAGTTGAGACTCGAGCATGTTTATAGGTAGAAGTAAAGAAGAGTGGAAGAGATTGAAGATTAGCAAGTGGAAAAGAACCAAGATCCTGAAGAAACTGGAAGAGTGGCGAGCAAGAAGAGAACAGGAAGGAGGGCAGGATGAGGAGATTCACCTGCCTTCGCTCCCGGGAGCAGCCAGGGAGCCTCTGAGTGGGAAGGGCACAGGAAGTGCAAGGATTGGGACTGTTCTGCAGGGAACCAGTAGGGAGCTCCCTGAACCATAGCAGGAACTCAAACAGTGAGAGCTCAGCTGAGACTAGAGGCACAGTGAACTTCACCAAGGGTTAGCTCTTGGCTTATTTCCCCAAACACTCCCCCCATTTTATTTATATACCATGTTAGAGTGGCTAAGGTCAGAATTTGTTTTTCAGGGATCTACTTTGGGGTTGCATAAGGAGCCACGTACATTTTATTAATAAATATACTGCTAATCATATTGACAATAATACTTGCTTCTCATGAAATATTTCCTATAACAAAAAGACATAGGTTTCTTGGCTCCATACTTTCTTTGCTGCAAAAATTGTTTGAGTTTTAGGGAGTCATTGCTTACACTGAATCTTGAGATTAGTCTTTCACCATTATTCTAACCACCTCTCCCCTTTTTTGTTTTCTATTTGGTAAGTCTTTAGTGGTCATCTGGGAGACCCAAACATCTCACAAATTACATTTATTCACTGATGAGCAGCAGGATAAGAACGAAGAAAAGATATGAGAGGAATAAAAAGATCATAGTTTGTTTTGTTTAATGACATGGATGTCAAGGAAGGAGATGATAAAGGCTTCCACAATTACTCATACAATGTCCTTTTCCCTTTTATTAAATATTTATTGAACACCGGTGTGCTCGGCACTCAGCTGGGTGCTAGGGGATACAGTGTTGGATAAACAGATCTGCAGGTCCCGAAGCTTTTAGTGTCCAGCAGAGGTTAATATTTTCAACAGTGGCATATTAATCTCACTTGTCATTCTCCTGGTGGGGACCTGAGCTCATATCCGTATTTGTAGAAGTGAAGCAAGATGGACAGTGATAACATTCTCCAGAAGAGTGGTCTCAAAATTCTGGTCCGTGAACTGATGCTGGCCAACGATGAGGCCCGGAACCTGGGCAGGAATGAGAAAAATTAGGAGAACAAAGGCAGTGGGAGGCCATTTTGTTAACAACGGTCCCTCAAGCTGAGATTATGTCCTATCTTGGTGAAGAAAAAATGCACCTCCTGTTTTTAAGAATTAATCATGAGAGAAAGTAGACATTTTTGCTTGGCAAAATAAAAATTTGCTACCTAATTCTTGTCATTTTTCTCTTAAATTTTACTAGTTTGCTCTTAAAATTTACTAGTGTATAAAACCCAAAGTTGAGAAACTTCTGTTAAAAATGATCTAGAGGGGAAAAAAACAAAGAATTTCCCACTTGACCCAATCTTGGTAGGTTTTTGGCCATGGATCTGATTTACCTGGTGTTTATTCAGCCCTTCCCCTTTCCTTTCCCTTGGATAGAGAATGGATTCTGCCAGCAAACTCACTAGGAATCTGAAGGGTACCTGTAAGTAAATCAGTTTAATTGCTAATTGTGGCCCAAGTCACAAATGTTTTCAAGACATCTTAAAATCATAGCTGCCATTTTAACCCTAAGGATAGAAGACATAAATTTGAATTTCCCAAGAAAAAGAAATTCTTATACTTTCCTGCTGAATTGCGGTATTCCTTCATTTTTCTGGCTCTTTGTCTTTCATAGTATTTGAAGATGGGACTTCAAGGAAAAACCTGAAAGTTGGGGTTAAACTTGACTAAGTAATTACGTTTTTAAGCTTTATGACTCAAGATGGAATGATGGGGGGGGGGCTGACATCTAGATTCGATGCTCTGTGAAGCTGGGGTCCAACCGTCATGAGCAGGAACACATGGACACTGTCAGTTTCCTAGGCTGCCATCATGTCAAGGTCCTGCAACTGGGTGGATTAAAACAAGACAGGTTGTTTCACTGTTCTGGAAACTACAAGTACAAAATCAAGGATCTGTAGGGCCATGCTGCCTCTGATGACTATAGGAAAGAGGCCTTTGGCTATTCCTGCTTCTCGAGCTCCACTGGAAACTACTGGTGTTCCTTGGCCAGCTGGGGACCCCATCATTCTCAGCCTCCATCCTCCATCCTCCATCCTCATGGGGTCTTCTTTCTCACTTGTCTGTTCTCTTCTTTTAAAAGCACACAAGTCATATTGGATTAAGTCTCGCTGTTCCAGCATGCCCTCACCCTAACTAACCAATTATATCTGCCAAGATCCTATAGACCAGGGTTTATTTTTCAACTCTTTTTAACTCATAGCACACTTGAACCTATAGTTAAACTTGCATGGCACATATAAGTTATGTTGATCAAATAAAAGTAAAAAAGAGTAAAAAAAAAATTATTTAATGTGCCTTGAACTTCTTTCGAGTATAATTAAATTAATCTTTAAAACATTTTTCGCGGCACACTGGTTGAAAATCACTGCTGTTAACAAATAAGTTCATAGGGCAGTGCCTGTGGCTCAAAGGAGTAGGATGCTGGCCCCATATGCTGGAGGTGGCAGGTTCAAACCCAGCCCCAGCCAAAAACTGCAAAAAAAAAAAAAAACTAATAAGTTCATAGTTTGAGGTACTGGGAGTTATAATTTCAACATATCTTTTTTTTTTTTTTTTTTTTTTTTGAAGAGGGACATGATTTAACCCATTACAAATGCTCTATAATGAACACATGAATAAATGATTCTTAGAACCACCACCAGTTAGGGCTTTGGTTGTGGGGATGATAGATAATTGAACAGGGAAGTATGTATTTTCCTTACTGCTGAATGCAGATAGATATAGACAGACTTATAAATACATGTATGTGTGCAAATACATTTTTATATTTTGGTGTCTTACATGCATCATGGTTAAAATCAGGATATTTAACATGTGTCTTTGAAAGATGTAACCCATGAATTTCAAAGTAGTAGTAATTAAACTTACTCATGAACTTCTAATTGCTCACACTCATGAGATTTTCCCTTATTGAAAGATTCTACTGATACCAAGAAAAATCAGTTTCCAAGGCTGAGAGGACCTCCACAGAGGTAAATAGTTTTTGCTTGTTTGTTTGTTTGTTTTTTGTAGGAAATGGGGCCCATTCTTCCTAGAGAAAGATGAGGACCATCTCTCTTCAGCATCTGGCTTAGCAGCTCCCTTGAGGGACTATTTAAAACCTAGGAAGAAATTTTTACTGATTAATTAATTAAAAGGAAAAGTTTCTTTCTGCGAAAAAAGCTTCTGTCTCCTGAATTTGGATTTTTCAAGAGAAAGAACAAAGCAGACTCACACTGCTACAACCTTGACCTTTCTCAGAAAGAGTTCCTGAGATAGGGAGGATGTGTTGAGGGATATGGGGTCAGTTCTTTGCTCCTTGGAACGCCATGGAAATTGGGAGCAGGGTTTGGTGTGAGTTGTGGGAGCTGATTTCCAGCCTCTACCCCCGATGACTCTTAGGTGTGTGACCTTCACATTTGTCCCTTTTATTTTAATTAATTAGTTTATTTTCAAGATGGAGTCTCACTCTGTTGCCCCAGCCTAGCTCCCAGCAACCTCAAACTCCTGGACTCAAGGGACACCCTGCCTCAGCCTTTACATAGCTGGGACTACAGATGCCCCACTATAGTGCCCAGCTAGTTTTTCTATTTTTAGTAGAGATAGGGTCTCACTCTTGCTCAGGCTGGTCTCTAACTCCTGATCTCAAGCAGTCCACTCGCTTCAGCCTCCCAGACTGCTGGGATTACAGGTGTGAGCCTCTGCACCCTGCCCATTTGTCACTTTTCAACCCCTAAGGCCTGGTACACTTCAAGCTGTGCTCTCAGGGCTCTCTCTTCTCATTCCCTCCCTATTGCTCCTGTTCACATAAGTGGCTGAGCAAAGGTGCTGGTTTGTGTCTGTCCTTTGACTCCAGCTAGGACAAAGGAAATAGGATGGTTGCTTACACAGCACACATGCATAAGCTTTGATTTTCTATCACGCAATACCCACTTCCTGTAGGCCACCACTATCTCTTTCTCTGCCATCTCCCCTCCAAACCTCTGGCAGCCTTCTGAGATTAAATGCAGAGCTCTTGTGTAATCTAAACACAGCAAGAAGTCTCACTTTCTCAGCAGCAGGCGGAATGTTCTAGACTGTCATCTTATTAAGAGCAAAGGGAAATTGTGATTTAAAGGAAGGCTCTTAATATTCCAACAAGGAGTGGAAGCATAACATTTCTTCTCCCCTCCCCCTCCCCCTCCCCTTTCCCCTCCCCCCTTCCCCTCCCCCTCCCCTCCCCCTCCCCTCCCCTCCCCTCCTATTCCACT
>CAUYPK010006098.1:0-15979 GCA_963574355.1 Loris lydekkerianus | reverse complement strand
CTCCTGGGGTCCAGAAGTCCCTTGCTGGCTCCCTGTATCCTCAAAGGGATGATCATAGGCAGATCCCAGCGGCCAGAGATGTCTGGAGTCTTGTCTCCCCAGATTCGCCAAGCCCAGTTACAGGGAAGCTGTTACTCAGCCACCATCTTTAATCCACCGGGGAGTACTTTTTTTTTTTTTTTTTTTAATATACTTTGCTACTTTGGTGAGGAGTGGGTAGCAACTCAACAATATGCACTAAAATGTTTAATTTACAGGCCCAATATTTTCATTCTTCCTCATACCCTATCTACATCCCTTCAGCAGGAAGCTGCCAGATAGATAATTGTCCTGATTCTCCCAAGACTGAGGAATGAATTTTTTTTTCTTTTACTTTTATTGTCATCATTCCTTGAGGGATGAATTTTTTTAAAAAGAGGGAGTTGTTGGGCAGCGGCCCCACATGCTGGAGGTGGCAGGTTCAAACACGGCCTCTGGCCAAAAACTGCAAAAAAAAAAAAAAAAAGAGGGAGTTGTAACTGGCTCTAGGAACAAATTTCAGTGACCCCATATGTCTATAATAGTCCTTCCCCTCAACTAACTTGACATTTGAATTGTTTTCCAGAAATGGTGGATTTTCTGCAACACAAAGTCCGGCCCAAGGGCAGACTTCCTGATGCCAAAATTCACCATTCTTCTTGACTAGCCCAGGGCAAGAGTCCCCTCTTTTAAAATCCCAGGATCTCCATTAGTCCAAGACATGGATTTGAGACAGCTTCTACTGTTCTTCTGACAAGTCATCTTTCATATTAAAAATGCTTTTTGTCCTTGGCAATCCTGGTTGTCTCAATAATTGGATCTTTGTGCAGTGAGCAATTGGACCTCGGCCAAAACCCCCCATTGTTTCAACAACAGTGCCTCAAATTAGATCTTGTTCAGACATATTGTAACAAATCAGTGCTATTTATTTTGGTGCAAAATTGTGAAATCCATTCACAGTTTTTTTTTTTCATAATATGCATTTTCTCTGAACTTTTTGAAGACCCCCTCATAAATAATACAAAATCATCTCTTTGTCCCTCCAGACTTTGCTGCTTTCATGGCTGCCACTTCTGATGTCCCCAGAAGCAGTATTCCAGACCACTATTTTTAGGCAGCAACTCCAATTTAGCCAGGATCAAATTGAAGTTGTTTCATTTCTCTTTCACCAATCTAGGACATAATCTGTGTTGGGATGAAAAGAAAACATCCCCTTCACCTTCTGAAGGTTCACTGAAAATCAACTGGCAATAGGCAGATTAATAAGAGAAAGGGCATACAAATGTGTTAATGTGCACAGGGGAGAATCACAGAGTGATTAATCCAGCCTCCCAGTGGAGTACAGAAGCTTATATTACCCGTTTCATAGGGGAGAAAAGAGATGGGGAACTAGACAATTCTTTTGAGGGGAGTAAATGATTATTAGGGAGAATGAATGGAACAGGGAGAAAGAACTTAATTTGTAAATGACTTTCTTTGGAATTTCAGGGAGAACATAACTTATAAATGATTCTCTTTGGAATTTGAATGAGTCTGAAAGGCAGTCCAACCAGGTGTGATAGCATTCCTCAGCCTGAAATGAAAATTCAGAGAGGAGATAGAAGGAAATTGTGTTTCATTTGATAAGAAGATTTCTTGGTCATATAAAGAAATTCCAAAGAGACTACCACTCTGTCTGTGGAGGGAGATGTAGAAGAGTGAAACAAAATGAGGTTAGAGGGACCTTGATTCTGGATCTTATTTCTGAGGATTTGTGACTTTCAAGAGCATTGAACATGCCCAAGTACCATATTTGCGGGGATCATTCTCTGCAACTTCAAATCTGGACACTGACATATTCTCATGCTCCTCTTCTCCAGAGGACTTCAGAAAAGGACTCTCTTCTGGGACCCTGCTTAGCTTTGTGGTCTTTTAGTTTATAGTTTTTGGTGGGGGACAGGGCAGAGGCTAGGATGTTGTCAGAGTTGAGGATTAAAGAGGGACTAGAAGACCATCAAGGGTGATGGGGGGTGGAAACTGAGCTGAGAAGGTAAAAAAGCAGCTTGTTAATATCTGAATTAATGAAATTACATCAACTAAGATATATTGGAGTAGATGAAAATATCATGGTAACAAATATAGCAAAGTTTCCTGAATACTGAAAAACAACACTGCTATCTCTAGAGCCGTCTATGCCCAATCTATTGTGAGAGTAAATCAGGTAACTGGGAGACAGAGCAGGAGAAAACGGCCCAGACATATCTGGCCAATACAGAGCAAAAACTTCCACTTGGCCCTCTATATATTCACTTGAAAAATTAACTCACAAAAGGAAGATCCAGTGGATGAAAGGCATACAAATTTGTTAACATGCACATGAGAACCATAGAGTGATTACTCACCCCCCCCCCCAAAATGGATTCTGAAGCTTATACACCATCTTTAGATTACAGAAAACATAGAGGCTCTGGTCCTGGAAAAGCAGGGTGTGATAGCAAAACAGAGTACGGGAGAGTGGAGAAGACAAATTCTACTGTACGGCAATAAATGATCACTATGGAGAATGAATGGATCCAGGAATACATTATCCAGTAAATGGTTCTCTTTGGAATTTGACAGGCAGACATTATTTTGTGAGTCTGTTTTGGTGAGGTTACATTCTTGGTCTTCTTTTCTGCAATAGATAATAAAATAACATCAAGGAGAAGAAAAAACAGTTGCTCTCCTTGGTGGGTCTGACTATCAGGCAGAAAAAGGGCAGAAGTTTCAGAGAACAACTGTATCCTGTACTTTGGGAGAGATGGGTGTGGGAAGACTTTTGAGAGCCACGAGGCTTCTTCAGTTCATCATATCAAAGCATCATATTTCAGGTATCAGTTTCTGAGCCCTAACATTTCCCTGTCTGAAACCTCCTTCAAAGTTTCACACACTAAAAGCTGAGTTGATGTCTATGGAGAGAAAAATTGAGTTAATAGTTGAGTAGAAAGTTATCTCATTGAACCAGTCTACCATTTCTGCAAATAGGCCAGTCCCATAAAACAGTTGTGTCTCATTTCAGGAGATGGAATTGCAAACAAGCATTGAAACAGAAGAAAAACAATGGTAAATGTTTGGAGCAACCCATTAAAAAGTTTCCTTTGAGGGTAAAGGGCAATCAGTTGAGGGGTTTAGATGTTAGACTGGAGGCATCTTCAGTTAAAGTGAATGTAGGCTCTGGCAATCTGAAAGATTTTTCTTGCCTGCAGATTGTATGGAACGAGGTATGAGCTTTCAGTTGCAGGGCCTCAGAAAAGAGGTTACAGCAATTTCATTGAGTCCAAGTCAGAAAAGTGGAAGAAATTTTTGAAAATGTTAATTTGAAGACTTGAAGCCAAGAAAGAATTCAGAATTAAATTTCAAATTGTAGGTAAATAATAAAAACTTTAAAAAATGAACATGGCTAGAATCTAATAACACGTACACTATAGTTTTCTCCTGAAACATAGTTTTCTCTCTGTAGTGCCCCATTCCTACCAAGAATAAATCACAGTAAAACTAATTTATTGCAAAATAAGTTGTAGTATCATAATAGTTGGCCTGATTATTTGAATAAAATGTAGCAAGAATAGTAATTGGTCATATATCCTCTTTTTTTTTTTTTTTTTTGAGACAGAGTCTCAAGCTGTTGCCCTCAGTAGAGTGCCATAGCGTCACAGTTCACAGTAACCTCCAACACTTGGGCTTAAGGGATTCTCTTGCCTCAGCCTCCCAAGTAGCTGGGACTACAGGTGCCCACCACAATGCCCGGCTATTTGTTGTTGCAGTTGTCATTGTTGTTTGGCAGACCCAGGCCGGATTTGAACACACCAGTCCCAGGGTATGAGGCCGGCGCCTTAACCACTGAACTACAGGCACTGAGCCATATAGGCTCTTTTTAAGTTGACTTTGCTGGAACTTTTCAAAAGAAATCTCAGATTAGAATTTTTTTTTTTTTTGAGACAGAGTCTCAAGCTGTTGCCTTGGCATCACAGCTCACAGCAAGCACCAACTCTTGGGCTTAAGAGATATCTCTTGCCTGAGCCTCCCAAGTAGCTAGGACTACAGGCACCTGCCTCAATGCCCAGCTATTTTTTGGTTGTAGTTGTCACTGTTGTTTGGCCGGCTTGGGCTGGATTCGAACCCGCCAGCTCTGGTCTATGTGGCTAGTGCCCTAGCCGCTGAGCTATAGGCGCTGAGCCTCAAATTAGAATTTTAAAAGCCTCAAGGCTAGTAAACCAAGCCAAGGTTTCACAATCAGACTGTCCCAGCAGTCTCTGTAGTTAGGTGAATTCCTCTCTTCTCAAGGTCCCAAAATAACTTGAGTTTCTTGGGCCTGTCAAAAAGTAACATTTTTTACTTTGCACAGGTCAGTAACCTTGGAAAGGAATCATGTAAACAAGAGATCAGGCCAATCTTTTAAAGGGTTTTTATCAGCTCTATAAAGTCAACCTCAATGCTTCAAAGCACTTCGGTCATATCTGAAAATATGTCACTCCACTCAAAGTCACGGTAAAATAACCAGTGTATCCAATTGTGTCCTGTTATAAAAGAAAACGCATTTTTATTGAACTATGGAAAAGATGATATTACCATAAATTAATAATATTCACAAATAGTTTTCAAATTCTAGAGAGATCTGGCAAAGGGAAAGATAAATGTTTCAATTTTGTTCCCAAACCTATACTTTCCAGTTTCATCAAAGATCTGCATATGCAAAGCAAACCCCCAAATCAGGAGGAAGTGAGAAACAAAAGAATGGGGCAGACAAATCCAGTTTGTTAATAAAAGGTGATTTATTAGGGAACTGATAGATAGAAGCTTGATCTTGGACAGCAGCTAAACAGATAGATCTGTGAACCCCTAGTTCCCAGCCCCAGGGTTTATACACCATGGAGAAAGGTGGATGTGCCCCAGAAGAAATGTACAGGACAATTAAAGTTGACCCTTCAGGGAAAGACAAGGATTCTGTGGCAGGATTTGTGTTAAGTACATATCTATGATAACATCAAGGTTGTCTTGGCTTCACAGGAACAGCAAAAAAAAAAAAAGTAAAAGTAGAAATCTTGGAGGCACTCCAGGACTGGAATTAATCAGAAATCAACATGGTGGATTAGTGTCCAAGGTGGAATGATGTCTGCATTCCAGCCTTCTAGCTCTTACAACCTCACACGCCCTCCTTTTCCACAGTGGTCCCTGAGCCTTAGTGGGGAGGGTAGACTGTGGGTGATGCATTGCATCAATTTGTTTTCTACTTGTGAGAAATGGCCATAGCAACAATATAGACATCAACGGTACCTAGGTTAAGTGTAACACACAGATTAATAGTAAATTTTGAAACCGTGTTTCCCTGGATCCAAACCAAGAGGTGAGCCACTGGGAGAAAGAAAGGATAGAGTCAGACACTGTGATTATCTGTTTATGCATGTCTTGTAAGGTTAGAGTTGTATTGCCAATTTATTTTGAAGATGGGGTCTCACTTTGTTGTCTGGGCATGAGGGCACTGGTGTGATCATAGTTCACTGCAACCTCAAACTCCTCGCCTAAAGTGATCCTCCTGCCTCGGCTCCCCGAGCAGGACTACAGGTGTTAACCATCATGCTGGGCTAATTTTTTTATTTTTTGTAGAGATGAGGTCTTGCTATATTGCTCGAGCTGGTTTTAAACACCTTACCTAAAAAAAGGATAAAGCAATCCTTCACCCTTGGCCTCCCAGGATGCTGGGATTAAATGTGTGAACCACTGCACCTGGCCTTACATTGCCAGAATTATCAGTAATATGTATACAACATTCAGTCTTGATAATGGCACAAGCTTCCCCTTGTCCAGCAGTCAATATATCTAACCCCATACACGATTCTGCAGAACAGCCTTCCACAGGAGAGTCATTTCAGACTTCATTAAAGAAATACCTTGGAGGCTACCACTGACAGCCCACGGAGTATAGTTAGTGAGGGCTTCTATGCGCCACGTCACGTCCTCAATTCCTAAGGGTAATACAAAGGTTGCAGCTAAATGATCACACCAATGGAAAAAAGCCCTTCTCCGTCTACTGACCATATGTGGGAAATTAGCAGTTTTCCCAATTGACTTTGTCCATTGTCCTTTAACCCATGGAAAATCTAAAGTCCTAGCCATCTTGGTGGTGACCTAAAGTTGGATCTACATAGTCATTCAGTACCATTTGGAGATAGCCAATTTGTGCCAGGTCAGCGAGACCCATGTGGTAAACCAGCCTGGAACTGGCAGTGTTATAATAGGTAGGCATTGCCCCTGGAGAATTAGCCCTCTCTCAAGTACAGTTGGGCCACAAATCACAGGTGTGACTTCATTGTTCCCAACATCAGGGAACAATGCCCAGAAGCTGGTGTCAGCCAAATGAAACTATCACAAAGCTGAAGGGAAAACATATTTATAGCATGAATTTTACAGTCTTATAATGGCTGCTTGTTGCCCCAGCAGTTGAGGCTGAGGAAGTTCATACAGGATTCAGACAAACTGGAGAAAAACTAAGGGCGGTGCCTGTGGCTCAAAGGAGTAGGGCACCAGCCCCATATGCCATAGGTGGCGGGTTCAAACCCGGCCCTGGCCAAAAACAAACAAACAAACAAAAAAAACTAAGGAGCCAAAGGTAACTGTGATATGCATGTATGTGTACATGACCTTTATTTAGCTGGTGGTGGCCAGTGAGCTAGCATAAGCCCCCCACAGGAAGTAAGTCCACCTTCCTGGGAACAATGAAGTCACACCAGTGATATGTGCCCAACTGTACTTGAAGAGTGGGCTAATTTTCCAGGAGCAATGCCTACATGTTATAACACTTTGCCTTGGGAAGTCCAGCATAGCAGGCCCACCATAAAAAGTCTGCATGGGCAGAAACCCTCAGAGCCTTAGCTAGTGGCCAGAACAACAGTGACTCCAGTTAAGCACTAATTAAATAAGAATGATGTCATATTGCTTAATCACGGTTGCTTAAGATAATATGGCACCTGCTGGCCTTCAGGCGAGAGAGCCTAATCAATTCACCGTCCCCACAGGGCTCATTACCTTAGAGTCCTTATGTTGTGGAGTAGCTATATTTATGACACAGCCTTGTGTGACACTTATTGAAAAGGGCTTTCCACCTCCACAGCTGTTAAGTGTCATGTTAATAGAACAACTAATTACATCATATCTTGTCTCATCAGATTCCAAAACTACACTCACTGTCAAAAAGCTTTAAAGACTACTTTAAAGACAGTCATTTCCCTGAATAGGTAATACCCACCAAAGTGACCAAGGGTACCGGGAAAAGGTTACAAACCAAGAACCAGCCGGTATTCTTTTGCAAGCTGCTAGATCACCTTGAGCCCACTGTAGAAAGATGTTTACTTCTTTCATAGGGCAGAGCAGCAAACAGAAGACTATTGGTGGAAATACAAGTGTTTAGGAGGTACTTGGTGGAGCAGTTCTTCTCCATCAAGCAAAAAGACCCTGGGAGCTTAGTCTCTGTTAGTTAAGACATAGGCTGCCTGAGGATTACAGCTGACGGTGTACACTCTGCATGCTGCCTGAGGGGCGAGGGTGCTGGCAGTATCCGTGAGGTTACAGAGGCAGAAAAGAATCATGTCAAGTGGCCAGCCAGAGTGCCCTGTAAAGCAGGCAATATTCCAGTGAATTGGTACGTGGAGCATCTTGGCCCAAACTCTAACAGGATCAATGGAGTCCACTTTAGTTTGCCTGGAAATTTTTCACTCCCTGGCAAGAAACTTACCAACCTGGGGGAAGTTGTCAGTTCAACCCTCATTCAAGTTGCACTCGCCTGGCTTGAGATCTTGGAAAGTTCTAAATAACATTTGCTGTTGACCTTTTATGAACTTTCATATAAATGCATCTGGATGAACTTTCTTTACCACTGTGGTTAATGGACCCACCTCTGTGGTGGTCCTGAGCCATTGGTATGGTGCCAACTCCATATTTATTTCAACTGAATTAATATATTTCTAATAGCTTGAGGCACACCTATCATTCATGAGTACAAACTAACCATGCAGCCCAGAATCTTGCCCATGGACTGCTTTCCTACATTCCCACCTCAAACCAGATACCATCTGTCTGAGGTTGTACGGCTACTGCTGTCCATACACAGGGGTTACTGCAGATTGACCCATCTGAGTGCCAAGCATCTTCAGGAATGGGGGCCGTGTCCTTGTGTGCCATTAGAGACATCTCCTGCAGGGGCTCTGCAGTAAGGGCAGTGGGTCTCACAGTGTCCTGGCCCGAGGATAGTATGCAATTCAGTTCCCAAGGGTCTCGTGCAGAGGCCACTACCTTGTTGCAAGTATGCATGCCACGTTTGAGAAGCAGGGGCTTAAGCAATAGCTGATAAGAGCCTAGAAAACAAACAAACCTCCCATCTAGCCTTTAGTAGGGAGACCTGTCCTTCCTGGTATTAGCAAAGAAGCAGTTATAGGTTCAACGTGCTGCAAGGTCTTACATCCCTCAGGACCTGTTGTCTGATAGAGGAATAGCAGGTTTCAGCTATTCAGCAGGTTCCCCCCATAGTTGTCACTAGAAACCCAGAGGAACTGCTCTTCCATGCTGGACTTACCAAAGGGACCAACTGGTCCACCTGTCCTTATGGTTTCTTTTTGTTTGTTTTTTTTTAAGAGACAGAGTCTCACTTTATCACCCTTGGTAGAGTGCCATGACATCACAGTTCACAGCAACCTCCAACTCCTGGATTTAGGCGATTCTCTTGCCTCGGCCTCCCCAGTAGCTGGGACTACAGGTGCCTCCCACAAGGCCTGGCTATTTTTTTTGTTGCAGTTTGGCCGGGGCTGGGTTTGAACCCACCACCATCGGTATATGGGGCCAGCGCCCTGCTCACTGAGCCACAGGCGCCACCTTGTCCTTATGGTCTTATCTAAGGATGTTGGTACCCAAGGAAGGAAACCCTAAGGCTTATCATACCTATGCCACTAGTATTTTACCTTTCACCAATGCTTCCTCTTGTTCTTTATCCCAGACCAACTAGACTCCCTCTTCCTTAGTCAGTATAGGGGATGCAAAAGTGAGCTAAATATGGGATAAAAGTGCAAAAGACCTAGGAAACTCTGTAACTGTTTAACTATTTGGGAAACGGGAAAATGTATTTTGTCAATGACTGCACCTGGGATAAGGCAAGTCTTCGTCAACCAAGTGACCCCTGGGAACTTTGCCTTTGGACCTTGCAAAAGATACAAGGTCTCGAGCCTTGTATCTTTTGCAGATTGATGGACCATCCTCTGGATTGCAGAAGGTATGCAAGGCATTTAGGTGTTGCTGTGGCAATGTCAAGTCTTCAGAAGTCAGCATAACATCATCAATGTAATGAAACTTCTTAACAGTGGGTGGTGGTGGACAGAGAGTTAAAATTTTAGCAATCATTCCAGGACAAATAGTGTTGCTATGTAGCTAACCCTGGAGCAACACTTGGAATGTCCACTCTTGGCCTTTCCAACTAAAGGCAAATTGATTCTGTGAGTCAGAATGTAAAGTGATACTGAGGAAGGCACTGGCTAAATCTAACACAGCAGGGCACGTGCCTATAGTCGGTATGTATTAGTTGTTCTATCACTTGAGTTATATTAGGCACAGCTGCATGTATCTTGGGAACCACTGTCACGTGCCAGGGGCCATCAGATCTCTTTACCAGCCATACAAGATGGCTGAAGGGACTCTGGGCCAGCCAAATAATGACTTCGGCCAGCTGTGGCACGGTGGCTGTAATTGCTTCTGTCTCACATTAATAACACTCTGTGGGGGAGGGAGGTATACAGATTGTCATTTTGCTTCTTCTCTTAAAGTCACTTTTATGACACAAAACTATAGGCAGACTTCTCAGGTTTGTAAAGTGCATCCTAAAACGATGTTCATAACCCAGATGTTTTCTAGAATAAGTGAGGGAGAGACAGTATAGTAAGTGGGAGACTCCACTCAATGCCAAATAAAGAAGTTTGTTCACTCCCTGTAACTTTCTATGGCTGCCCACTTACCAGGATGTCTTTCTGGGCTTCCATGAATTAAGGTGCATTCGGCACCTGTATCCACCAAAGCTCAGGTCCTCTTCTTGTTTCTCGGATTTCAATATATTATTAGCTCCATGTGGGGCCCCAAGTCACCCCTTCTTGCTTGTAGGTGAGGACAACCTTGACCCCACCCTCAATCTCTAGGCCGGAGAGGAATCCACCAGAACACAGAGATTGGAGTTCTTTTTTTTGAGACAGAGTCTCAACTCTGTTGCCCAGGCTAGAGTGCAGTGGTGTCAGCCTAGCTCACAGCAACCTCACACTCCTGGACTCAAGCTATCTCCAGCCTCCACCTCTTCAGTAGCTGGGACACAGGCACCCACCACAACGCCCAGGGGATTTTCCTATTTTTAGTAGACATGAGGTCTCGCTCTTGCTCAGACAGGTCTTAAACTCCTGAGCTCAAGAGATCCTCCCACCTAGGCCTCCCCGAGTGCTAGATCACAGTCATGGACTGGAGTTCTTTTATGAAAAGTTGCCTCTCCTCTTTCTCCTCTTCTGGTAGGTGCTGAGAAGCAGCCTAAACCACTGCACAGGAGGCAGGTCTTTCCTCAGGCCCACTACCATGTCACTGAGCTGTCACTCTGTGCTTGTCTATCCCAGCAGAGATCGAATCATATCATGTTTGTTTTGCAGTAACCCTACCGGGGCAATTAGACCTCCCTTTTTTTAGTGTGACACACTTGACATCTTCATTTTTCCTTTTCCCTCGGCCCCCAGCCAGACCTCATCCCTTTCCTTTTTAGTTTCTGTAAGACCAGCTATAGCTTCCCCCACTTCATATACGCCTTGTCCCACAAGGGGGCTTCAGGAGCACTGGGTGGGGGGCTATGCCAATCCCAGAGGGACTGTTTGTAACAACTTACTTTTCATGCTCGCAATAAGCACAGCCTTTGTGGTCCTGCAGATTGTTGGGCATATATAGCCTGTAGCACGGCTGACTCCCTTAAATTGCTCTGTGCTTCCTCCAGAGATCACCACTTCCAGGTCTGACCAGGGAAGTTGCTTCTGTTTAGGGGTAGGCCTCCCTCATGGCCATGATCATCCAGTCCGTAAGAATATGACTGCATGGACAGTTCTAGCATCACACAAACGCTGTCTCACAGCAGGAGTGGTTACAGTGCTCAAGCTGTCAACTTCACTCCCTGCTAGGGAGATGCCACCTCCACCTGTGTTCCACAGTCACACCATCCATGTGACTGAGCTTTTCTCCATAGCTGTTTAAAAGTTTTTACTATGTCAAATAATTCTACTAGGGTAGTCCCTCAGCTACCTGTTAAGCTGTCCTGAAAAGGCTGTCCATTACTGCTTAGCTGCATCTGTTGACCTTTTGCTTTCCACTGCATGAGTGATCTTGTTCTCAAAGGGAGAGAATACTCCTCCTCCTCCTCCAATACAACCTCTGTGTCTTCATTTGACTCACTAGTCGGTTCCCAAGGATTCCAGTTCTTAGCAGCCCAGTGCAGTTTAGCAGGACAGCTCGCACACTCAGCCACGGAAGTTTTCTCCCTCCCAGCCACACAAAGCGGCAAGCTGGAGTTTCCAGTTGTGCCTCCTGAGTTTCGAGCTTTCTGATAACCAAGATGCCAAAGTGGATGTCCTCAAATCCCTTCTAGCTCCAGCCTTCGTGCCTTCATGGCAGCCGCTAACTGCACTTCCCTGGCATCTCCCACAGCACATAATAGTGGCTGACACACTGCTGTTGCTGCCCAGCAGCCTTGCCTGCCAGTGGGTCATGTAGTTTTCTACTAACAAGTGTTCTAGGCCCTCTGGCATTTTCAGGGCAGCCTGATAAATGGGCAAATGGACAACAACACTCCAGATGGAGGTGAAGGGCTCCCTGACACTTCCCTTGCCTGAGTCCTTCCTCTTGCTCATGCTTTGGTTCCTGGCCTCCTGCTGGCTGGATCTCCAATTGTTTCTTTCCTTCTTTCTTTCTTTTTTTTTTTTTAAGACAGAGCATCAAGCTGTCGCTCTGGGTAGAGTGCTGTGGCATCACAACTCACAGCAACCTCCATTTCCTGGCTTCAAAAGATTCTCCTGCCTCCACCTCCCAAGTAGCTGGGACTGCAGGCATCTGCCACAATGCCCGGCTATATTTTGGTTGCAGCTGTCATTGTTGTTTGGCGGGCCGGGCTGGATTTGAACCCATCAGCTCAGGTATATGTGGTTGGCGCCTTAGCCGCTTGAGCCACAGGCACAGAGCCCTCCAAATGTTTCTTAAAAAGGCTGTATATGCAAAATAACTCCCGAAAGCAGAAGGTGCTGAGAAACCAAAGAATATGGCAGACAGATATAATTTGTCAGTACAAAGTGATTTATTGGGGAACTAACAAATAGAACCATGACTTTGGGCAGCTGCAAGACAGGTAGATCTCTGCACCACTAGCCCCCAACCAAGGGCTTATATACCATAAGGAAAGGTATAGATACTCCAGAAGGAATGTGCAAGACAATTAAAGTCCACCATTCAGGGAAAGGCAAGGAAGCTATGTGCATCATAGCCTGTAATTTACCTAAGGGCAGGATTTATCTTAAGCACATATTTATGATAACATCGAGATTGTCTTACACAAAGAACAGTAAATAAAGTAGACTTGTTGGAGGCATTCCCAAGACTGGAATTAATCAAAAGTTAACATGGCAGATTAGCATCCAAGATGAAATGACTTGAGGCTCCACATTTACTCAATTATGCAAAGCTAAAAATAGCTCAAAGAAAAAGTTTTCTTGATTCTTGAAAACAAGGCAGAAAAAGAATCAGCAATGTTTCCAACAAAAGAAGTAATTAACTAGATCAACCATGTTAGCCATTTATTAGTTTAATTCCATGTAATTAACTCTTATTCTGCTTCATGTTGGCTTAGCAATTCTCATGAATGCATCAGCCTTTTAATTAGTCCTAGATGCTTTTACCGACTCCAATGGTGTCATCTCCAAAGTTATCAGAAACGTATATTCAAGAATTGTTGGCCGGGCGCGGTAGCTCACGCCTGTAATCCCATCACTTGGGAGGTCAAGGCAGGTGAATTGCCTGAGCTCACACAGGTTTAAGAACAGCCTGAGCCAGAGCAAGACCTCATCTCTAAAAATAGCCAGGTGTTGTAGTGGGCCTCTGTAGTCCCAGCTACTTGGGAGGCTGAGGTAAGAGAATCACTTAAGCCCAGGAGAATCCCTTAAGCCCAGGAGTTTGAGGTTGCTGTGAGCTATGACTCCATAGCACTCTACCCAAGGTGACAAAGTGAGACTGTCAGAAAAGAAAATAATAATAATAATAATAATAATAATAGTTCTCAGGGTTTTTTCCATTAATGTCCTTGAAGAAGCAACAAATTTTAGATTGTAGCCAATTGTAAACCACTTTTAAAGAATAATCAAAGCAAAACAGTAATTCTCTATGGATAGAAAAGTACTTAGCATAACCATGATTTTTTTTCCTGCCACTATGCTAACAAGGAAAAAACCATGAATAAGGTCACAACTGACAAAAAAAAGTGGCTATTTTTGTGGCATACAACAAGTTAACAAATAATCCTAATTATTACTAATAGCATATCAGAATTTTGAGAATCTCATACAACTTGGGAATAAATATGTGTATTAATAACACATTTATACACACATAACTCAAAGAAAATTAAACATCATTTTCTATTTGACAATGCTTCCTGTATGATTTTTACATACTAAAAGCCAAAAGTTAGTTGTGGGCAAAGAGGGTTGGTTTTGGAATTTGAAATTGAATTTTGGGGAGTTTGTCAAATAGCAAAGGTTTAGAACACCTTTTTTTTTTTTTTTTGAGACAGAGTCTAACTATGTCACCCCCAGTAGAGTGTCATAGCTACCTCAAACTCTTGGGCTTAAGCAATTCTATTGCCTCAGCCTCCTGAGTAGCGGGGACTACAGGAGCCTGCCACAACGCCCAGCTATTTTTTATTGTAGTTGTCATTGTTGTTTAGCTGGCCCGGGCTGGGTTCAAACCCACCAAGCCTCAATGGATGTGGCTAGCACTGTAACCACTGTGCTATGGGTGCTGAGCCTAGAACACTTTTTTTTTTTTGGAAGTGAGACAGAACATAAGAACACCTTGATATTAAAATAGGATCATATGTCACTGTAAAATCACAGTTATTTATTTAGCCAAAGTGACAATTTGAAGATTTCAAAAGCAAAAACTTCACTCGTTAAAGAAGAGCAGAGACAAGAGGCAACAAAATCCATCTCCTCTTTGTCCCCTCCTACTTTTTTATATTTTTTTTAATTAACTGGTGTGTATTTTACTTTTTATATGACACAATCACAGGCCTACATTGATAATATCTTGCTATTACTGTTTGACATTTGAATCTACCTTTTTTCTGCATTTAGTAGGTTTCGCCTGTACCCATTCTGAAAGGCACCATAGATGTGGCCCCACCCATCACCTCCCCCCTCCCTTCCCCTTCCTTGGCCTTTTCCCCATATTCTTGGGCTATAGTTGGGTTATACACTTCATGTGAAAGCTATAAATTAGCTTCATAGTAGGGCTGAGTACATTGAATACTTTTTCTTCCATTCCTGAGATACTTTGCTAAGAATATGTTACAGCTCCATCCATGTAAACATGAAAGAGGTAAAGTCTCCATCTTTCTTTAAGGCTGCATAATATTCCATGGTATACATGTACCACAATTTGCTAGTCCATTTGTGGATCGATGGGCACTTGGGCTTGTTCCATGACTTAGCAATTATGAATTGGGCTGCAATAAACATTCTGGTACAGATGTCTTTGTTACATTGTGATTTTTGGTCTTCTGGATATAAACCTAGTAAAGAAATTATAGGATCTAATGGCAGGTCTATTTTTAGGTCTCTAAGTATTCTCCAAACATTTTTCCAGAAGGAACGTATTAATGTGCATTCCCACCAGCAGTGTAGAAGTGTGCCCTTTTCTCCACATCCACGCCAACATCTCTGGTCTTGGGATTTTGTTATGTGGGCTACTCTTACTAGTGTTAGGTGATTTCTCAAAGTAGTTTTGATTTGCATTTCTTTGATAATTAAGGATGATGAGCTTTTTTTCATGTATTTGTAGATCGTGTGTCTGTCTTCTTTAGACAAGTTTCTCTTCAAGTTCCTTGCCCACCCTGAGATGAGATCACATGTTCTTTCCTTGCTAATACGTTTGAGTTCTCTGTGGATTCTGGTTATTAGACCTTTATCGGAGGTATAAACTGAAAATATTTTCTCCCATTCTGAGGGCTGTCTGCTTGCTTTACTCACTATGTTCTTGGCTGTGCAGAAGCTTTTTAGTTTGATCAGGTCCCAGTAGTGAATTTTTGAAACTGCTTCAGTTGCCTGGGGAGTCCTCCTCATAAAATATTTACCCAGGCTGATTTCTTTAAGAGTTTTCCCTGCACTTTCTTCAAGTATTTTTATAGTTTCATGTCTTAAGTTTAAATCTTTTATCAGTGAGAGTCTATCTTAGTTAATGGTGAAAGGTGTGGGTCCAGTTTCAGTATTTTATAGATCACCAGCCAGTTCACCCAGCACCATTTGTTAAATAGGGAATCTTTTCTCCACTGAATATTTTTAATTGGCTTGTCAAAGATCAAATAATGGTAAGTAGCTGGGTTCATCTCTTGGTTCTCTATTCTGTTCCATACATCTACCTCTCTGTTTTTGTGCCAGTACCAAGCTGTTTTGATCACTATCGATTTATAGTATAGTCTGAAGTCTGGTAGCATGATTCCTCCTGCTTTGTTTTTATTGCTGAGTAATGTTTTGGCTATTCGAGATTTTTTCTGATTCCATATAAAATGAAGTATTATTTTTTCAAGATCTTTAAAATATGACAATAAAGCTTTAATAGAAATTGCATTAAAATTATATGTTGCTTTGGGTAGTATAGACATTTTAACAATGCTGATTCTTCCCAG
>CAUYPK010006097.1:0-17747 GCA_963574355.1 Loris lydekkerianus | reverse complement strand
ATCAAATATTAATTATATAATAATAAAATAAATAATTAAAATTAAATAATAAGGGGTGGTGCCTTTTTTTGCCCTGGCAAAAAAATGAAAAAAAAAAAAAAAAAAAAAAAAAAAAAATTAAATCAGAAATAAGTGAAATTGAAAACAAAATGATTATTCAGAAAATTAAACAAAAAGTTGATTCTTCAAAAAAATAAAATGTATAAATCTTTGGCTGGATTAACTAGAAACAGAAAAGTAAGATCTCTAATAACCTCAATCAGAAACAAAAAAGGGGAAATAACAACAGATATTACAGAGATTCAAGAGATTATCTCTGATCACCACAAAAAACTCTATGCCCAGAAATTTGACAATATGGAAGAAATAGATGAAACCAGGAATCATCCTATCTCCCTAGACTTAAGCAGAAAGAAATTCTTGCATATACCTGATATCAAGCACCAAAATTGAAGAAACAACAAAAGAGCTCCCAACAAAAAAAGTCCTGGACCAGATAGCTTCACACCAGAATTCTGTTGAAGCTTCAAAGAAATGTTTATATTTACACCTCAGAACTTATTCCAAAACATTGAGAAGGAAAAGTAATAAAATCACTTGAGCCCGAGAGTTTGAGGCTGCTGTGAGCTGTGACACCATGGCACTCTACCGAGGGTGACAAAATGAGACCCTGTCTCAAAAAAAAAAAGTTATGAGACTGAGAAAAGAAATAGCAGAAGATAACAGAAGAAAACACTATGCTCTTTCCCAAAACAATCTGCAGATTTAATGCAATTTCCATTAAAATATCAAGATCATACTTTGAAGTATTAGAAAAAATACTTCTTAGCTTTATATGGAATCAGAAAAAACTTCCGATAGCCAAGGCAATTCGTAGGCATAAAAAACAAATCACAAACCTCAAGTTTGGTAGAGACATTACTCCACCAGACTTAAGGTTATATTACAAGTTCACAGTGATTTAAACAACATGGTATTGGCACAAAAATAGAGACATAGACATATGGAACGAAACAGAAAACCAAGAGATGAAATCAGCATCTTACTGCCATCTTTTTTTTGATAAACCAAACTAAAGTATACACTGGTGAAAAGAATCTCTATTCAATACGTGGTACTGAGAGAAGTGGATAACCATATTTAAAGACCAAAACTGGATGCACACTTTTCATGTATTACAAAAATTGACTCACAATGAGCTTTAAATCTAAGGCATAAAACAAAAATCCTAGAATACAGCATGGGAAAAACTCTTGATGATATTGGCCTGGGAAAAGATTTTATGAAGAAGACTGCATTGGCAATCACAACAATAACAAAAATAAACAAATGGGACTGAATTAAACTGAAAAGCTTCTGCACAGCTATGGACAAAGTAAAGCAAATAGACAAATTACAGAATGGAAAAAATATTTGCATGTTACAAAATGTACAAAGATTTGTTTAGTTACACACACTTTAAAGGTGTGTAACTAAAATCTACAGAGATCTCAAATTAGCCAACAAAAAAAGAGCAAACAGTATCATCTATGAGCAAAAGACATGAACAGAACCTTCTCTGAAGACAGACAAATGGTTAACAAATATATGAAAAAATGCTCATCATCCCTAATCATCAGAGAAATGCAAATCAAAACCACCCTGAGATGTCAATGAATCCCAGTGAGAATAGGGCACATTACAAAGTCCCAAGGTGGCAGATAGTGGTGCAGACATGGAGAGAAGGGATAACTTTTACACTGTTGGTGGGATTGCAAACTAATATAGCCTCTTTGGAAAGAAGTATGGAGAATCCTCAAAGAACCAAAAATAAACCTTCAATTTGATCCTGCAATCCTATTACTAGGTATCTACCCAGAAGAAAAAAAAAATCATTTCTTTATACTAGATTGTTTGTCACAGCTCAATTTATAACTGTCAAGGTGTGGAATCAACCCAAGTGCTCATCGTATTAAGAACCTATGGTGTGTGTGTGTGTGTATATGCATGCATACATACCATGGAATATTCAGCCATAAAAAGATGGAGACGTTACATCTTTTGTATTAACCTGGATATAAGAGAACATTTCCTTTAGTAAAGAATCATGAAAATGAAAAAGGAAGTATTGGCCGGGCACAGTGGTTCACTCCTATAATCCTAGCACTCTGGGAGGCCAAGACAGGTGGACTACCTGAGCTCACAGGTTTAAGACCAGCCTGAGCCAAAGTGAGACCTCATCTCTAAAAATAGCCTGGTGTTGTTGTGGGCATTTGTAGTCTCAGCTACTTGGGAGCTGAGACAAGAAAATTGCTTGAACCAAGAGTTTGAGGTTGCTCTGAGCTGTGACACCATGGGGCAACAAAGCGAGATTCTGTCTCAAAAAAAAAGAGAAAGAAAAAGGAAGTATCCAACATATTCAATACTAACCTGAAGCCAGTAGAAGAACAAATACATACCCATACCAGAGAAAAACTCAATTCAATTCAAGTTGGAGGGAGGGGAGAAAAGAGTGGTGGGGGAGGAATTGGGGTGCTCTCACCTAATTGGCACAATGTAAGAATATATGGCACACCTGCTGGGTGAGGGGCACAACTACAATAGGGACCTTGCCTAGCAAACGCAAACATTGTAATCTAATCGTTTGTACCCTCATATTAATCTGAAATTCAAAAAAAAAAGTGTGTCAGAGTCAGTCAGAAAGGATATAAAGCTCATCAAGGAAAGGTCAACTGGGAACATTCTGTGGATAAAAGATAACTATGAAACATAGATTATCTGAAACAGTTCTAATTTCAAATACTTGCCTATCATTCTCATATGGTCCTGATTTATAATTCAGAAAATATACTCATTGTTCTACCATTTTGTATCCGTAATTCTTTAACATTTCAAAATCTCATTAATTTTTTTCATAATGAAAATTACCTGGAGACTGAAATTTGAGAGCTACATTAGATAAAAACAACCAACCATTCTTAAAAAAAAAAAAACTATTTATCAATGGTCTTTACCTATTTGCTAACATCAATAAAAAAGAAGAATCTGCTAACTCTGTTTAGCACAGGAAACTGGTGCCATACTCACCTCTGATAATACCATCAGTGCCTAGTGAGGATGAAGCCATAATCTGCCAAAATCTGTAACATCGTTGCCAGGTTTGGGGGTTCTGTAGAGAAGTTGCCACTACCAAGTCTGACTGACATAGCTCAGGAAAATGGTGCAGTCATTCCTCTTACCGAAGAATAAAGTTGAGATGTTTTAAGGGACCTATATTTAGTCCCAAAAGAAACAGTATTAGTGATGGTTCAGATATAGAATGTTAATAGCTAAGAATTATGGAATGCTTACTATGTTTTAGGAACTGATGTACTATCTCATTTAATTCTTCCAACAACCCTATGGGGTATAGGTATTCTTATTAACTTCATTTTACAGAAAACCTAAGCTCAGCAAGTTTAAGCAATTGCTCAAAGGTAGCAGGAGGTGGAGTTGGGATTGAACCTATTCAGTCCAGTTATTCAGTGTGCATATATGCTTGTACATGACCACAATGCTACAGCGCACTTAAACAGATTTGAAAAAAAATTGTTTTTCTTTAAAGGGCAAATTAATTTCCTCAAAAGTAATCCCTGCTCATTTATGCCTTATCAGATGCTTAATCTTCAACGAATACCCTGAAAGTAAGACTGATACTGTGTGCCAACTTTAAATAATAACCAAACTTCAAAATTTACAGTATTTTACAATTTATCATAATGAATCAGGAACAGTCTGTTAGTCTTTAAGACACAGTAAAATAAGAACAATAGTGTTTGATATTCCATTCCCTTCAGGTGAAGTGACATACGTATACACACACCATATTCATTTATTGAAATTTCTGTATTTGAATCGAATGAATGGATTGCTTTTAATAAGAAAACAGGTCATTAAAAAAAAATCAAGTGCCTTCAGCTTGCTTCCAAGTTTCAATAACTGATCTTTACTGTTAAAGAACTTTTGTTTGAGACATTATTCAAAATCCACATGTCATCTAAAGCCACATAAATTGCGGCTTTTTCCTCTAACCTACTCCTTTTTTAAAAAATTGTACTCATTTACATCTTGGTTTATCACATTTACAGTTCTTTGAAAGTTCTAATATTCACCAGACCATGTATCTCATAATTGTCCTTGCTTTCCAAATAAGTGAAATTTTACTGAAAAATCTGTAGTTACGCTATCGAAGGTTAACATCACGACTAAAAGAACCGATAGTAGACGTATCCGACCACCAAGACTTAATTACCACTGAAAATTACCACAAGATTAGAAAATCAGCTCCTTCCCTTAAGGGGAAGGGCTTAATAGAGTGGGCAGGGAACAAGAGGAGAGGAGGGGAGGTCGGAAAAGGCAGTGCTTGATTCAATTCAACAAACGTTCACTGCGCCACTTACTAAGCGCCAAAAAAAAAAAAAGGAAAGAAAGAAAAAAGAAAAAAAAAGAGCTGGGCACTGTTTGAAGCCGTGGGCCCTGCAGTTTTGCCGGAGGGGCTGGAGCCTGTGGGCGGGGACCCGAGCGCCGGGGAGCGAAGGGGCTGGCTCCGAGACCCTCGCCAGTCGAGGGAGGACAGCCATCCAGGGCCCGGCCTCCGGCTCCCGGCGCCGGCACACTTGCTAGCCCAGCCGCCAGCACTCAGCCGACCTTCCTCTGCTGCTTACCAGTGGCGCCTCGCTGACTCCCTCGGGGCAGACCTTCAACGGTTGCCGCAGTCAGAGCACCACCCCGCGGTGGGGTACGTCGAACCAGCCCGCAGCTCTCGGATTCCCGCAGCGCCGCCACTCTCGCGAGATGCCAGGAAGTCCGCGAAGTGGGGGAGTAAGAGAAGGGAGGGGCGCTTAACGGTGGTGGCTGGTTCTGCGCCGGATCGAGGAGAGGGGCGGGCGCCATTGTGCTCAGCCGCGAACTGCTTTTCCTCAGCCACAGGCCTAAAATTCCGAGGAAAGAAGCATCGGTGTGGTCGCCGCGAGGAGGACGCACCCAGTTCAGTGCCACCTCGGGAGCAGGGGTAATAAGCTGCGGGGCTCGGGTTTCTACCTCGCGGGGAGCTGGTTCAGGCGAGGCCGCGGGTGGGGGAGGGGAAGACGGGAAAGTGGAGGCCTGGGGCGCGAAGGCCGCTTCCCGGCCTGTTGAGGGTGGAGGAGCTCGGTCCAGGCCCGCCGGTACGAAGCGGAAGCCCAGCACAGGCCTGTTCTGGTGGTGGCCTTTCGTCCCGTGATGGAGTTTGTGACGGGTGGAGGGGCAGATTGTGCGTTTTATGGACGTGGTGAGCGAGGGCGAGGGGCTCGAGCCCTCCTTTGGCCTGGCGCGGCCTCCTCTTGGGCTGGGTTCTGGAGGATCTTCTGGAGCTCCGTGGGCCGGGGTGTCGCGAGTGAGGTATTAGAGAGCGCGGGGTTGCAGACAGGAAGGGTTGGGGCTGGGCCTTCCCAGCCTCGAATTGAAGAGACATTGTCCGCCCCGTAAAGTCAGTAAGGAAGGATCTGCTCGTTCATAGGTCTCTTTCGTGAATATCCTGGCGCTTGGGGGTTTCTTATTGTTTTGGTAGACTTTCTGTTCTTTAGCTCGAAAGAAGTGATCATACGTGTATTAAAAAGGACCTGTTGGAAGTAAAAACATGGAAGGCGCCAGTAGTAGAATGAGCTCCTATTTTGTTGAAAGTGCGTAGTGAAGATGAATATGTACCCCCCCATACTACGGTTAATACTTATCTTGTTTTCAAAAGCAAATATTATATGGGAGTAATCTCCGGGCAATAAATTTCGTCACCACTAATGTTGTTTGGTACTATTTAGAGTAAATATGTCAGGTCGGGCGCGGTGGCTCACGCCTGTAATCCTAGCCCCGTGGGAGGCCGAGGCGGGTGGATCGCCCGAGCTCGCAGGTTTCAGACCGGCCTGAGCAGGAGTGAGGTCCGGTCTCAACTAGCCTGGCGTGGTGGCGGGCGCCTGTAGTCCCAGCTACTTGGGAGGCTCAGACGAGAAGGATGGCTTGAGTCCAAGAATTTGTGGTTGCTGCTGTGAGATAATGACGCCACAACACTACCCAGGGCGACAGAGTGAGACTCTGTCTCAAAAAAAAAAAAGAGAGAGGAAAACCGAAATAAAAGAGTATATGTGTCAAATAAAATGATTTAGTAAGATTTTTTTCCGATTTGGTAGGAGTTTTTAAGATTGTTTTCATATTGGTATGTATCTCCTCATTCCTACCTATCTCCTCTCTCCTCTTTTCTGTCCAAAGCTAAGAGGTAGGGTTGAAGATAAATGTTTGATTTAAAAGTCAAACAGCACACTGTTAAGAAGGCAGAGACATCGTGTAACTAGGTTTCTTCTTGAGGTGACACAATTTTTTTCTGAAATGGAGTCAGTACTTCATGTCATAGCTCTGCAGCTTTTTATGCAAGAGCAGTGGTATGTGAGGCAGTGGCGCCAGAGTCAGAAGATCTGAGTTAGAGAATTATTATTATTTTTTTTTTTTTGTGGTTTTTTGCCGGGGCTTGGTTTGAACCCGCCACCTCTGGCATATGGGGCCAGCTCCCTACTACTTTGAGCCCCAGACGCCGCCCTGAGTTAGAGTTTTGATTTTTGCCTTAATTTTTTAACCTCTTCAGATTTCAGAAGGAACATAGTAGTTAATTTCTATGGCTAAAATGAGGATTAAATTAGATGCGCTAGTGTGTGAAGAAGCTTTCAACACACTGGGAAACAATAAATGCCTTTTATTCCACCTCATGTTAAAAGTAATACTTGGAGTGTAGATTTTTTTTTTTTAGACAGTCTCAGTTTGCCACCCTGGGTAGAGTGCTGTGAAGTCACAGCTCACAGCAGCCTTAAACTCTTGGGCTTAAGCGATTCTCTGTCTCCCTCCCAAGTAGCTGGAACTACAGGCCCCTGCCACAATGCCCAGCTATTTTTTTTTAGAGACGAGGTTTCGCTCTGGCTCAGGCTGGTCTGGAGCTCATGAGCTCAGACTGTCCGCCTCCTTGGCCTCCTAGAGTGCTAGGATTACAGGTAGCCACCTTACCCAGCTTAGATTTTTTAGTGAATATAAACAATTGGAGTTGATAGCTAAAGTCCAAAACATTCTGGTCTTCTGAATTTTCTCTACCAGTATATTCTTCACAGGGTCCTGACTGCTGCACACACACAATGATATGGATTTATGTAAGTCTATATCACCTCTGTTTTATAGGTAAAACTTGTTGTAGCTCTTCTTTTGCACTAAATTTCACCACAAATGTAAGCAAGGTCAACTTGCATAATCTTGCTCCCCTCCCCTTCTTGCTGGGTCAGGTATATCGAATAAGAATTCTTACTTCTTTAAAATGATTTTTCTTTTTTATGCCACATTGGCTAGAGGGCTTACTTTCCCAGGTAAAGCACAAAGATACCCCCATATGTTCCACATAAAGTCATGAAAGTCATCCATTATTCTAGTGTGGTCAATTTTTAATCAGCTCTGTATCTGCCTCACAACTCTTCTTGATGGTATATGTTCATGATTGTCTACATTTTAACATTTCGTGGTAGAAAAATTGTATAGTGTAAAAGCTATCAGTGTGAAATTTTTTTTGGTTTGCTGTTTTGTTGAGACAATTTTGCCATGTCACGCAGGCTGGAGTGCAGTGGCACAGGCATAGCTCATTGCAGCCTCAAACTTTGGGCTCGAGACAACCTCCCTTCCCACCTCAGCCTCCTGAGTAGCTGGGACTACACATGTGTGCCGCCATGCCTGGCTAATTTTACGCCTGGTAATTTCAGCACTCTGGGAGGCCGATGTTGGTGGATTGCCTGAGCTCAGAGGTTCAAGACCAGCCTCAGCAAGAGCGAGTCCCTATCTCTAAAAATAGCCAGGCACCTGTAGTCCCAGCCACTCGGGAGGCTAAGCCAAATCACTTGAGTCTAAGAGCTTGAGGTTGCTGTAAACTATGATACCATGACACTTAAGAGATGACATGTCACGGTGTTGTTCAGCCTGTCTTAAACTCCTGGCCTCATGCAATCCTTCTGCCTTGGCCTCCCAAAGTGCTGGCGTTTCAGGTGTGAGATACTGGGCCAGGCCTAGCCAGTAATTTTTAATTTGTTGTAGTATGGCTACTATAATAGATTAGGACGTCATATTGCAAGAATGACCTTGACGTGGCATCTGCCCTCTAACTCACAATTTAGTCATCAGATTAATGTATAAACAACTATTATTATCCTAGTGTGACTATGGGAACATAGAGGAGAATTGCTTAATCTTGGAGGGAAATTTTATAGAAATATTTCTTGAACTAAGTTGTAATGGATCACTAGGACTTTGATAAGCATTCTACAAAGTGTTGATACCAGGATTTGTTTTAGGAATTGACACTTTGTTCCCCATAACTGATATATAAATTGAATGGGGGGTAGACCCTGATGTGAAACACTTTCTGTACTGTATTAAAAGTTAGTGCTCGTACTCAGCACCCATAGCACAGTGGTTATGGCGCCAGCTACGTATACCGAAGTTGGTGGGTTTGAACCCGGCCTGGGCCAGCTAAACAACAATGACAGCTGCAACAAAAAATAGCCAGGTGTTGTGGTGGGCACCTGTAGTCCCAGCTACTTGGGAGGCTGAGGCAAGAGAATTGGTTAAGCCCAAGAGTTTGAGGTTGCTGGAAGCTGTGACGCCATGGCAGCATAGTGAGACTCTGTCTCCAAAAAAAAAAAAAAGTTAGTGCTCTGTAGTGTGGAATGGAGAGCTAGTGTGTTTGTAAAGCCAAGTAAAAATGATTTTTAGATTGTCCTTGCTGATGCATCTTTCTGTTACCTTAGGTAATTAAGTGCCAGTAATAAAGGATGGTGGGACGTGCGGGAATGAAAAGCAAAAATTGCATCAAACTTCATTTTTAACCAATAAAGTGAACTTAACAAATGAATCCTTTAACTTTTAGCTACTGAATCAGCCTCCTGAGTAGCAGGGACTACACATGTGTGCCGCCATGCACACACATTAGGTTGATTACAATTTAAAAGGAGATTTTGAATTCCTACTAAGATTACTTGGATTCATCAATGCAGAATTCTATTGCACTGAAATAATTTATCTGACAAATTATTTTACAAAATTATTTCTTTATAATGCAGTATTTGCTAATCATAGTGTGAGCCCCAAAAGGGGGAGGGAGGAGCTAAAATTAAATTTGAGAGCCTTCTGGGGTTTAATTTTCATTGTTTTTAATTTTTGACCTTTCTACTTTGACATGAACTTAATCAGTCAAAGCTGGCTAAACCTGCTCTTACATATATTTCTGTGACTGTACTGGTTAGACTAGCTAAACTGAATACCTGACGTTTAAAATCACTGACTGCTCTATGCCCATTTTTGTCAAGAGATTTTTAAGAGCAAGTTTTGAACTTGAACAGATGGTTATCAATATTTCTATCATGATCCTTGCAAAGCGCTCTAATATAGACTTACTATCATAGTTGTATTTTTTTGTGGTGAAGATGTTAAACTTTTTTCTAGTTTTTGGTTTTTAAGACTTGAGTATATCTTTGTGTTTTAAATATTTGCGAGCTAAAAATCTAGATTTTTTTTGGGGGGGGGGAGACAGCCTCAAGCTGTCGCCCTGGGTGGAGTGATGTGGCATCACAGCTCACAGCGACCGCCAACTCCTGGGCTCAAGCGATTCTCCTGCCTCTGCCTCCCGAGTAGCTGGGACTACAGGCGCCTGCCACAATGCCTGGCTTTTTTTTGTTTGCAGTCATCATCGTTCTTTGGCGGCCCAGGCTGGATTCGAACCCACCAGCTCAGGTGTATGTGGCTGGAGCCTTAGCTGCTTGAGCCACAGGCGCCGAGCCTAGATTTTTTTTTTTTTTTTTTTTTAAAGATCCCCAAAATGCTTTACTTCAAGGTGCTTCCTTCATTCGGTCACCCTTAACTTCCATGTCTTCCTGTTCACTAGGATCAGTAAAACACTAGGAATTCCCATTAAGAAAAAAAAGAATTTTTCCCCAGAAGCAGATATTTTAAACAAAATGATACACAAAGTACAGGTAAATAATGTAATTGTAACTATGTATTTCTGGATCTTGGCTATTGGAAAACTTGGTATGATTACATGTGCCTTTGTGCTGTATATAAATGTTGTGACTTTTGTAATTCAGTAACTGAAATTTCTCCTTAATAATTAAGACAAATTTCAAGGTAGATCCAGTTACAATCAGATTTTCATAGAAAGTGGGGCCTAAGATAATATAGTAGTAGCAGGAAAGTAAAAAGATAGATTTAGGAAGCTGCATAACTACCTCAAAACCTGTCTTTTTGAGACATCTTATTTTGTTTCCCTTGATAGAGTGCTGTGATTGTCATAGCAAACTCAAATTCTTGGACTCAAGTGATCCTGTTTGCCTCAGCCTCCCAGGTAGCTGGGACTATAGGGGCCTGCCACAACGCCCAGCTAACTTTTCTATTTTTAGTAGTGGTGGAGGTCTTTTGTTCAGGCTGTGAGCTCAAGCAATCAACCTACCTTGGCCTTCCAGAGTGCTAGGATTACAAGCGTGATCCACCACGCTTGAGCCTAGAGCAGTGTTCTTCAACCTTTTTAATCTCACAGCACACTTGAACCTATAGTTAAACTTCCTGCACACTTAAATTATGTTGATTTTAAAAAAACTTTAAAAAAAAATACTATGCTTTGAACTTCTTTTGAAATGAATTTAATGGTACTCAAAATTTTTCATGCACACTAGTTGAAAATCTCAGACCTAGAAGATTAAAATAGCTTTTTACTATGTCTCACAGTTCTGTGTGCCTATTGGGCAATTCTACTTGTTTATTCTTGGGTTCACTCCTGTACCAGTATTCATCTGGTATATTTCCTTGATGGGAAGGTCCAGAATGGGGTGGGAGTGAGGGTACTGGTTGACATCTAGATGTTGCTCCATATGATTATTAATGATGTGGAGGTCTCAGGACTGCCTTCCAAGAGAGTGAAAATGGATGCCTATAAGACCTCTTAACAACCTTGCAATTCACATAACATCACTTACAGTGGATTCTTTCAGTCAAACTAAGGCTCACAGGCTAACCTACATTCAAGGGATGTGGAAATAAGACTGTTCTGGGCAAACTGGTAAGGCTGCATTGCAAAGAGTTGCGTACTAGGATGGGGGAGATTTGTAGCCATATTTTGTCATTTATCAGAGGTTGTTTAGAATTATAAGAATGGGTACCCTTAAAAATGTCATGATTGGGGTTGCTTCAAAATAATATAGGTGGTGGTAAAATAGACAGGATTGGTCAAATGTTATTTGAACACTGTTAATTGGTACATGAACATTTTGTTTTATCTCTACTTTTGTGTGTGTTTGAAAATTTTCATAATAAAATTAAGTCATACTCAGGTAACCTAAATTTCATTTTGTAAAGTGATAGAAGATCAATCATATGTCATTGAAGACTTTGAGCTGGTGCATGAAAGTTCTCTACTTTTGTGTTTGAATATTTTCATACTAAAAAAAGGATTTAAGGCTCCATGCCTGTAGCACAGTGGTTACAGCGCCAGTCATATACGCTGAAGTTGGCAGATTCAAACCCTGCCTTGGCCAACTAAACAATGACAATTGCAGCAAAAAATAGCTGGGTGTTGTGGCGGCTGCCTGTAGACTCAGTTGCTTGGGTGGCTGAGGCAAGAGAATCACTTGAGCGCAAGAGTTTGAGCTTGCTGTGAGCTGTAACGCCATGGCACTCTACCAAGGGTGACATAGTGACACTCTGTCTCAAAAAAAAAAAAAAGATTTAAGTCTTATACAAGTAATCTAAATTCCATTTTGTGAAGTAATTTTAACTTTGTTTTTTACTTAGCTTTTATTTTTCTGTTTACAACTTTTCTTTGTTATGTGTAGCTATTAAGGCTATAAACCAGCAATTTAGAAGGGGAATTGTTCTCCTTAAGACTTCTTTATAGATTTTATGGTAATACAAGTTATTAAAAACTTAGTTTTTTCTTCTGCATAATTTTTTGCCTTTAATTAGTAAAGACAAAATACATCAAAGAAATATTGGAAATCTAAGTGTAAACAAAACATACCAATACTACTAACACCCAGAGAACAGTAAAATCTTGAAAATGGCTATTTTCTTTTCAGTTTTTTTTTTTTTTTTTTTTAAAGACAGGGTCTCACTATGTCGCCCTCGGTAGAGTGCCTTGGTGTCACAGGTCACAGCAACCTCAAACTCTTGGGCATAAGTGATTCTCTTGCCTCAGCCTCTCAAGTAGCTGGGACTATGGACGCCCACTGCAACCCCTGGCCACTGTTTTTTGTCATGGTTGTCACTGTAGTTTCGCAGGCCCGGGCTGGGTTGGAAACCTCCAGCTCTGGTGTATGTGGCTGGCACCCTAGCCGCTTAGCTACAGTCACGGAGCCTCTTTCCAGTTTTTAATGCATGGGCTTATATAAGTAAGCTTGTGTTTCTTAACCCTGAAGTGAATATCCATGAATCTGAATGACTTTTGCAAGTCTTTTTACTGTATGTTAAAGACAAATTTCAAATATTGAAAAAGTAAATAGACTCTCTACTGAGATACTTGTATGAAAATCTTAAACAATACTGATGGTATTGTTTAATAATAGCTAGTATCATGTGCCTGCAAAGCTCACAATATACCTGTGAAATGAGTATTGCTATTATCACCATTTTGTAGGTCAGGATATTGAATATTGGAAAGATTGTGCCTAGAGTTACACCAAGGGCAGACTTCAAAACTTGTGGTCCTAATTATCATATTTCTATAAATAGTCAGAAATTTCCTCATGTGCAAAAAATTAAGTAATACCTAATTTATTTCCTGCCTCTCCTCAGTTTCCTGTTTTGGAAAAAATAGGAAATGAATTTTATTAATGAATACTTAAAATATATTTTTATTAATACATCAAAATACAGAGAAAAACTATTAGTTGTGGACATAGCATGTGATAATATGGAT
Organism: Loris lydekkerianus; assembly: GCA_963574355.1. NCBI lineage: Eukaryota > Metazoa > Chordata > Mammalia > Primates > Lorisidae > Loris > Loris lydekkerianus. The sequence continues at coordinate 4,771 of CAUYPK010006097.1, read as the reverse complement.
AGAGCCAAGGCCCTTTTATTAGGCTGGTTGTTTGGTTCACTTGACAGATGCATGACTTAAGACTGTTAACTATAGTAATAGGGCACAGTGATCTGTAGAGTCATGGGAGGAAGTACATACATATTACTTGAGAAGTGCCTTCATAAGGAAAGGAAAGAAGAAATTTTGGAGATTGCACTGCTGTTTCTCTGCTTTTAGGAATTCACAGCTTTCCAAATTTGGTAAACTAAAAATCCAATCCCTAAGTGGTGGTCAACTTGTAGAGGTCAGAGAAAGCTTTCCTCTTCAGTATGTTTATTGGTAGAACGCCTTTGCTCTGAGTGTTTTCTTACATTGTCTAAAGTTTTTGGTTTACTTTTTCATAGTACTCCAGTTCTACCAATTAGAAATAATAAGTTGTTGGGTAGGGGGAGGGAGTACTAAGACTGTTTAGATAGGCAAGCAGATAGCCTGTGTGTCTGGGAAACAGTAAATATATCAGTGTAAGTGATTGAAAATCTATCGTCAGCCCACACTGTTCTCCTGTGTTTTCAAAAGTATTTGTAACACATCCTTCTGGAATTCTGCATATTTCAGACTGCTCGTTTTAAACCAATATATCTTGGTTTGCTTCCTTGTCTTCCACTCTAATCCTCTGCAAGAAAAAGAAGAAAACAGTAAAGCGTTTGTTCTTCATCAATATTCTGAATTATCCTCTCCCTCTGAGTTGTTAAATTTTCTTCGATTTGAGAAGTGTATTTTAAATCTGCCTTCTATCCATTACCATTCCTTTGGACTCTCGTTAATTTATCTTGGTGTCAACATATTTCTTCCTATATAATTTGACCTTAGTACTATTTTAGTTTTAGGGGACTTTTTTGTTTTTACCTCGCCCTATTTCAGACTTGTAGTAGCTTCTAAGCCTGTAGCCTGTAGCCTGTAGCAGGGGCTTACTTCCCCTGGTTATACAAAGGCAGTAAAATTAAATATTGCAAAAAATTTCAATATTGCAAAAAAATGCAGCAAGTTACATATTAATCTATTATTAAATCTAGATAAAACTAGATAAAGTTTTGTTGGAGTATTAACTTGTTTTATCTTTGAATGCTCTTAGTTTTCAGAAACAATTCATGAGATCCTTAGAGAAGAAAATAATGTACAAATCATTGGTGGTACAGAGCTTCAAAGTTGTTGTTTTAGTAAAGTACATACGCCTGACCAGAGGACACAATTACCTGCATAATGTACTTTCTGCATTTTTTACCTTCAGAGTTCTTTCTGTTACTGTCTTCATCTTCCATGTGTTGAATCACACTCTTCATACATTAATTTTCAATATTCCAGTTCTTCTTAAATATGCAGTAGTATCTTTATACCTTCTTTTTTTCTAGTTTCATTGTTCAAAGGTCAACTGAAATGTTACCTCTGAAGTCTTTCTCATCTTATTAGAACTTTTGGATCCCTGTTTATTGCTCCTGTAGTCAATTGACAATTTTTTAAAAAATACAATGATTTTTATTAGACTGGTGTGAATTGCTAGTCTACTTGGTATTTGTTGGGCTTCTTTACTCTGAGTTGGTTGGTGACTTTTTCATCAGTTCTGGAATACTTTCAGCCAATATTTCTTCAAATATTTTCTCTGCCTTGGTCTTCTGTCCTTTTGTAAATCCAATAAAATGTATGTTAGACTTTTTTTTTTTTTTTTTGCAGTTTTTGGCCAGGGCTGGGTTTGAACCTACCATTTCTAGCATTTGGGGCCAGTCCCCTACTCCTTTGAGCCACAGGCGCTGCCCACTTAGACATTTTTACTCTCTCCCCTCAGTATCTCTTAAACTATTTTTTCTGTATTTGCTGTTGTATGTCTTTCCAGCCTTCATTCTAGAAAATTATAGCCTGTGTCCTCTTTTTGTAATTTTTCAGTTTTACCTAGTCCTCATCCACCAATTTCCTTATTTGCTAATATTTGGTATAATCTCTTAGTCTGGTTCTGTTAACTGTTTTATCTCTTGGCACTAGGTTGATTTTCTCTCTCTCTCTCTCTCTCTCTTTCTCTCTTGCTATTTCCTGTGTCTTAGAAATTTTTTTTTCCTTTTGAGACAGTCTCACTTTGTCACCCTTGGGAAAGTTGCATGGCATCAGCTCACAGCAACCTAGATCAAATTCTTGGAATCAAGCAATCCTCTTGCCTCAGCCTCCCAAATAGCTGGGACTACAGGCACCCACCACAACACCTAGCTGTTTTTTAGAGACAGGATCTTGCTCATTCTCAGGCTGGTCTCGAACTCTTGAGCTGAGGCCATTTAGTCTCCCAGAGTTCTAGGATTACAGGTGTGAACCACTGCGCCTGGCCTGTCTTAAAATATATGACTGATTTCTAAATGGTAAATAAAAGAACATTAGGTGATGCCACTGTAGCCCAGCCAACAGAGCAAGACCCTATTTCCAAAAAAAAAAAAAAATTAAATACCCTAAGGTCTGGATTGTAGTAAAAAATAAGAAAACAACAATGAAGACTGAGGTAAATAATATTTCTGCCTTGACATGAGCATATTCTGTCAGGGCATTAGAGTGATGCCCTGATGGATTGAATTGGTTTAGTCTGTGTTGAGCTGGATCTGAGCTTTACTATTGCTTTATTTACCTTCTAAGTATACTAGTAGTGGAGTGCAACTACCTAGTGATTAGTGTGAGTTCTAGAAAGCTCCAGGGTTTTCTTTCAGGGTTCTTGTACTACCTTCAACTTTTTTTTTTTTTTTTTTTTTTTTCATACACGAAACGGCATTTTATTATTACTATTTTACTATATAACATATACCACATTGCATTTTCTCAAATGCCATATGAGGCACATTTTTCTCCGATTCCCCGGAAAACTTCAGTATCATCTGTCCTTTGGAGGATTCAGTTTCTTACGACAAGTGTGATACTGTCCATGAGGATACCAATGGTGCTTAGTAGAAAACATTTTGCTAAGTTGTTCCATCATGGGTCCTTGTTCAAGGCGTTCACTTTTTTCTGCTAATCTGGTTTTCAGCCCTTGATCATGTGTTTCTTCATTATTACACACAGGATCTGGTAGAAGAATAGGTTTTGTGTGTTCATATGGAATGTCCACAGAAGGATGGTAGCATACTATTGTCCTGCCATCAGATGTCAAAGCAAGCTCTACTTTGCAATTATAGTCATCTGGTAGAGAAGAATATGTAGATTTATGACAAACACAATATAAAGTTCCATTTTGGATTGGAAATAAAAGTTTCAAGATACTTCTCTTTGATATCACCCATATTACTGCTGCTCCAGCCATGGTGTATCAAGATACTTATGAAAAAAGATGTTTTGAAGAAGCACTGTTTTTAAAATCTGCTTCTAGGAAAAATTAATTTTCATCCCTTAACAGTGCTTCAACGTGAGCCTGCCATCTTGTTTCAATACATCGTTTTATATGGAATCAGAAAAGACCTCGAATAGCCAAGACATTACTCAGAAATAAAAACAAAGCAGGAGGAATCATGCTACCAGAACTCAGACTATACTATAAATCGATAGTGATCAAAACAGCATGGTACTGGCACAAAAACAGAAAAGTCGATGTCTGGAACAGAATAGAGAACCAAGAGGTAAATCCAGCTACTTACTGTTATTTAATCTTTGACAAGCCAATTAAAAACAGTCAGTGGGGAAAAGATTCCCTATTTAACAAAAGGTGCTGGGTGAACTGGCTGGCAACCTGCAGAAGACTGAAACTGGACCCACACCTTTCACCATTAACTAAGATAGACTCTCACTGCATTAAATATTTAAACTTAAGACATGAAACTATAAAAATACTAGAAGAGAGTGCAGGGAAAACCCTTGAGGAAATCAGTCTGGGTGAGTATTTTATGAGGAGGATCCCCGAGGCAATTGAAGCAGCTTCAAAAATACACTACTTGGATCTGATGAAACTAAAAAGCTTCTGCACAGCCAAGAACACAGTAAGTAAAGCAAGCAGGCAGCCCTCAGAATGGGAGAAGATATTTGCAGGTTATGTCTAATATTAAACCTAATATTAGGTTTGTTTCTTACAAAGTTTTAAAAACCAGAATCCACAGAGAACTCAAATGTATAAACAAGAAAAGAACAAGTGACCCCATCGCAGGCTGGGCAAGGGACTTGAAGAGAAACTTCTTTGAAGAAGACAGAGAAACTTCTCTGAAGAAATTTCTCTTGACACACATCCTACAGACATATGAGAAAATGCTCATCATCTTTAATCATCAGAGAAATGCAAATCAAAACTACCTTGAGATACCATCTAACTCCAGTAAGATTAGTCACTATCACAAAATCCCAAGACCAGAGATGTTGGCATGGATGTGGAGAAAAGGGAACACTTCTACATTGCTGGTGGGAATGCAAATTAATACATTCCTTTTGGAAAGATGTTTGGAGAACATTTAGAGATATAAAAATAGATCTGCCATTTAATCCTATAATTCCTCTACTAGGTATATACCCAGAAGACAAAAAATCATATTATAACAAAGATATTTGTACCAGAATATTTATTGCAGCCCAATTAATAACTGCTAAGTCATAAAAAAAGCTCAAGTGCCCATCGATCCATGAATGGATTAATAAATTGTGGTATATGTGCACCATGAAATATTATGCAGCCTTAAAGAAAGATGGAGACTTTACCTCTTTCATGTTTACATGGATGGAGCTGGAACATATTTTTCTTAGTAAAGTATCTCAAGAATGGAAGAAAAAGTATCCAATGTACTCAGCCCTACTATGAAACTAATTT